>JACFYI010001697.1:659682-671738 GCA_014898755.1 Handroanthus guayacan
TGAAAAAAGTACTCTCAGACGTCAAACTTTCAAAAAAATAACATCAGCACTTTACATATCAATACTAATCGGCAATTCTGATGCATAAGGCAGTTACGCTAGAGGATTTATGGAATAAACAAGCCAACAACTACTAGCCTGCTTGTTAATATTACAATTATACCCACAAGCAATTACCTTTAAAATAGAGATGGTCCAAGAGAGTAGTGCCCATTAAAGCTCAAATACATATATATAACAACTGCATGATTTATAAGCTAGTGCTATTGCAGCAAACACAATGATACAACTAGGACATCGGAGAAAAAGCATGGAAATTCTAGCATAAATGTTAAATTTTTTTCTACATTAAGCTAAATCTGATAAAAGTAGATTAGTACCTGAGCAAGGCCTTGCTTCATCGTCTAGTTAGTACTCTCTACCCTTCTTCGTCATAATCTTCCTCATCTTCATCTAACCTGGAACTGACTTGTGCAAAATGAACACGGTCTAGGGCCATTCTATCCATTTCAGAAAGGCCTGGATACTGATCGCCTTTTACATCAGAAGCTCCCGCGGTAAAGGCAGAAGCTGGAACTGCACCAGTTGAAGTTGTTTTTTCTGTATTTTCATTGACTCTAGTGTTCAGATCAAAATTCCTTGAGTCTGAACTAACACCAACGCTGACTTTGTCCTCTTTTGATGATTCCTTCAACTCTGAGCTTGTATCAGTTGGCCTCCCTGGACTAGGGACTTGTTTCATGTTTTGCTGATTGCCAGATTCAACATCATGTCGAGGGAGCTCTCTCTCCCTTGCTCTGGCACGGCCACGCCCTCTTCCTCTACCCCTTCCTCTTCCCCTGCCACTGCTACTTGATTGACATGTTTCATGCTGCAATACAATGCACAATTTCAGGGTGAAGATACAGTGACCGGCACCAGGTAAATTTAGATTGTTACTAACAAATGGAGTTGACCTTATAGTAAAAATATAATGTAATTTTTTCTCCAGGTTATCAACGAGGTGGAGTGCTGCTCAGTTGGGGAATAAAATACAAGCATGCGCCATTAACTGTCTTCTTTGGCTAACATCAATAACAGAAGAAGAGGAAGAAGAAGAAGAAGAAGAGGGGGAAAAAAAAGAAAGAAAGAACACACACAGGACCCCTCAATAAACTCGGAAGAATATATTCAGATATTGGGCAATGAAAGCACCCTCATAACCATGGCTACATAGATGTAACACAGGCAATATACACAGCAGATTAAGACAACTAAAATTTTGGTCAAATTTCAGAGCACAGTTTCGATTCACTAAAGCAACATGCCTCCTCCATGTCATGATTAGATCTTAACCCGTACCAGACATGGTCAAATCCGAACATTTATCTGTGCAGTTAAATAGAATGAGAACAAGAAAACCAATACAGGAACCTCAGTTTAAGCGGAAGTGAACACAAAGGACCAGCTTTTGGGTGGCAGAATGTCTTGAGTTGAAATAGGTAATCTAGCAATAAAATTAGCGCAATCATGATAAAGCAAATATTACCATGCTGTTCCTTTTGAACTCTTCATCACTGCCATTAGATTCATTGGCAACAACTCTCCTGGCAAAACAATAACAAATTCATTTTAATTGTCACCTTGGGCAATCAAATAAGAGAATGACAGAAACAGAATACCTTCTCTTTGACACATCAGCTGCAGTATCAGAATGCCCATAGTCCGGAACTTTGCTTACAACTTCTTTCAGAAAGTCAAACACGTTATAATTATGTACACAATGTTTCCTGCATACAAGTAGAGAAACTTAGAAGGCCCAGCAGATTATTCAAACACAAGAGTATGTGCACCTCCTTGAGTATTAACATTTAACAATGGGATAGGAATTATTCGTAAAATCAATTTCATGTTGACTGTAAGCTCTAGGGTAGGAAGTTTACTAAAATCAATTTCGTATTCGCTGTGAACTTCAAACATCACTTCTATCTATTCTCAGCATAATGCGACTGAGCCAATCCTCAGCCCATAGTATATTGTGTCAACTATTAGACATTCATCAGAAACTATCCCAATTTAACTTGACTTAGGTGGCTCATTTATCACATCCCATATGTACAAATTAACTTTTCTCTCATGGTTTGGCTTGAAATATATTGCTAGCAATAAACCAAACGCAGCAACATTAAAATTTATTGTGCCAAAGAACAATGTCGTTTCATTCAAAATTAATATTCTGACATTGGAAAGAAGATCAAGGGCTCAAACAAGAAGGTAATTATAGATGGTTCAGTACAGCCAAAACAAAGCTATATCCCATGCTTAATGGACCAACTTCCAAATGATCATCTTATTTCCTGAATTGGTTTTTGTTAATCAGGCAGTTTTCGATTTAAAATTTCTAAGGCCTTGAAGACCTCCTAGCAATTACCGAGCCAAATAAGAAGAAAGTTTCCAATGAAGAGTATCCCTTTGTTGCAGAAATTTTGTAAAAACAATGCAGAATCAGTCCTTTTGCCAGTGAAGTGGCTCCCAATCCACAGAACCTCAAAGCTAAGTAATCATTATTTAAACAGGAATAACTTTGCTGCTGTGACATGATCAAGTCATTAGCCATCTCAGCTGCAAGCTGCCAGCAAACAGAGAGTTTCAGTGTCAACAGCTTTGCAGATTAATGAGAATTCTTTTCATGTCTATGGCGATGATGAATCCGGGGAGCCTCCTTATCAACCATCATAGCAATCTAGCATTGGCCAAAGGCAGATACAAAATGTAATAAGAGAAACAACAAAAAGGAAATTTGTTGAGAATGTCATTTTTTCGCATATTTCTGCCAGATGTGAGTAATTTTGATATAGTGCATGACAAATTTAGCGGAAAAAAGAGCATGAGATAACTCAGACCAATTTTCTTGCCAGTCAATAGTTAATACCGCCCTGATGACAACTCAAAGTCATGATAATACCAGGGTCTGAAATCAGTGTATGAAACTAAATGCTCGAGATATAAGAATGAGTTAAGAAGGTATTTCCACTCACAAATGCAACGAACTAACAGTCTTTGCCCCTCTCTGCACAGTTACGTCATACGTTCGGTCACAAAGATCTTGGAGAAATAATTCCAAAGCTTTAGCTGCATTAATATGCCAGAAGAAAATAACATAAGATTCCACGCAGATAGAAAGTTGGCACTCCAATAACTAATTAATACATACAGACTAAAACAGGCACTGCCATTGCAATCTTCCCAACATCCTCATCAGCTTGCATGATCTTTTTAATTCGAACCTGAAAAGAACACATTTCTATTAGACTATGGCAGAAAAATATGGAATTCATTTGCAGACACTTTGACAGTAAAGGGCCAGTAAGTTTTTTGCTCCAAATTAGGCAGCTTTTGAGAAATCTTACTGAATTGCCGTGACACTACCAAGATTATATTTTTTTTCCCTAATTGATAAATTCTACTAGAGTCAGTTTTTTGTTATCAGTTGATTTTATTTGCCCTTGGTATTATTGACATCATTTTAATCTGCGAACAGATTGTTGAAGAATAACTAAACAAAAATTGAAAAGACAAAATGGGGGAAAAAAATAAGAAAAAAGACAGAAAAAGAAAAGAACAGAAAAAAGATAGAAGACAGAGAAAACGGAGAGAGAAACTTACAGCAGGAAAACGAGTATCGAGCTTCTTCCTCATGTCGTAATCAAATTTAGGCAGCCATAGCAAAATCGACCTAAAAATACAGATAAAAAAAGAAAAACAGAAACCCCAACCTAATCAGAATTGCTACAACTATTCAACCATGGTGGAGACCCATTGACGAAACAAGAAATTTCAAAAAAAAAACAGAAAAACTGATGACAAAAAAAATTCTGGCCAAGCAGGAAGACTTGTAGACAGATTCTTCGATTCAGATCCGAGATTCAGACACTGAAATTCATGCCCTGCTACAGATTTCTAAATTTTTTGTCTCGAGGAGTCCGTACGAATTGTTGTTTTGACAAAAAAGTAAAACAAAAAAAAATTATTCAGAAACTTATTTTTAATGAATAAATGGTAATAATAATATATAAATAATAGTAATAATTGCTCTGTGTGTGGGGGTGGGCTGGGGGGCCGACGGGAGATGCTTTTCTGCATTAGACGAATTGGGGGGTACAACCGATGCAGCACGGCGTACTATCGATGTCGTTGTCTTCGTTTCAATTGGTTGGAATAAGCATCTTATCACGTACGGAGTGCACTGGATATATATTAAATTCTAGATTTGTCCTTAACTAAAGTGAAATTTAATATTAAAATAATTTTGATTCCTTGTATTGTAAAATTTTAAATTCATAAAAGAATATTTGTAATTATTTAATGCTAGTAATTCTTGCGAATTTGATCTGTGTGATAAATATTTTTTATTATAAAATAATATATATTTATATACTTTTTATAATATTTTGAATTTCTTTTAATGAATGGATGTATTTACTTGATTTTTGAACTGCATGAAAATATATAAAATTATAATAGCGGATTGCAAGTTATACACTACCAGACTTCCTCTGTTGCCTTGGATCATGTTTGGCCTTCAAAATAACATAGAAAAAATGAATAATGATGATTATGATTATCTAATAATAATATTTTGATTTTCAATTCAAACATCAAACTAATTTACAAATATAAATTCTCGAATCAAGTCAAATTAATATTGATACGTCATTTTCAAATCAATTAGGCATATATACTAGGGTTATTCATGATTTTTAAAATTAAATCGTACCTTACAATACCGTACTCAAACTCACTGGTACAGTTCAATATTCCTATTAATTTTTCATCTTTAGCCTTTATGCTAAGATCCTTTCAAACAAGTTTCTCACTTTTTTCACTAAACCCTTTTTAGTCATTTGAAGTCTTGGAGTAGAACAATCAATATATATATGACGTGTCAAATATTGAATTTTAATTATGTGCTGTAATTGCTTCTAAGTATACTAAAAATTAATTTTTCAATTTGGGTTGCTGTTCTTTTCCTTAAATTTCAATTAAAAAAACTTTCTCTATTCTTTCGGAAATCTCTGACCTTTTAAAATGATAGTAAAAATAAAAGACTAAAAAACATTATGAGCTGGCAATATGATGAGTGGGAGGAAGCATCCAACTAGTTGGGCTATTTTCCAAGATTGTATTAAGGGCTTGAGTTAGAAAAATAGCTACTTTTAACTTATAAAAAATAAATACATACAAAGTCCTTTTTCTTTTCTTTTTTAATTTCCTTATTTTTAATATTTCATTGTTATACTCTTAGTTGGACATTATATATTAATTTTTTGGATGTGCTTATTGAATTTCAAAACCCATTATTTCGTTGATTAGTTAGAACTTTCAAGATTATCTGAAATCATAATATTACTTTTAATAACAGTGGAACAAAAAAGCTTCAAATATATTAATATACATATTGCAAAGGCGTACCAAATGGAATCGAACTCATTTAATACCGAAAGTAATGGTATTGGTATTAAAAAATTTGGTATCAGTATTACAAAACTAAAGATTGTTCAATGGCATGGTACAAAATTTAATTACAAACCGTTAAAATCGCATTATGTGCACCCCTTACAAGCGCATACACACATATGTAACTTAATAATTGAATCTTTAATAAATTTATTTTATTCTATTTTTAGAATTTATATTTATTTTAACATTATTTTCATCTCCAGAAAACAATATATATATATATATATATAAAACAGAATTAATTACCCAGTTTATTTCCTTTTTCAGTAAATCTGTACGTTTCAGTCTTCTTGAAAATAAGTTCATACTCAACTTTTTCATAATTTTCAATTCAAATTTTCCTAGTATATACTCAATCTCCATAAAAATTAACTTCTCGTAATCTTATAATTTCCTTGTAATTAAAATTAGAACCATTATTTTCTACTTGCAAGAAACACGTGCGTGGTAATTCACGAGTTAATATTTTTGTTACAATCTAATTTACCTTCCCTCCCTCATAGAGAGAAACGATTAATATATTCAATCAATATATGATCATACATCAACAACCACCAAAGATTAGATACACGATCAAATATCATATTTGACCAGATAAAATATAATTATCAGAGAAACATTTTTAAGATTTCGCTATTATACAATAAAAAAATTTTCAAACAAGCCCATCATACAATAGAATAACAATTCCATACATCGATGAAATCAAATTCATGATATCTAGGGTTCATGATACCTCCACCTTATTTTGAAATCAGTAGAGTTAGTTAATTAGCAGACAAATGGTTAATTTAGTCAGTTGTATATACTGAATTATAGCTTTTGCTTAGACTTATAATCGATGAATTAATATAAGGAGGTTTAATTCTTGAATACTAATTAATTGAATTGAAACTAAGAGATCCGAAGAAATTATTTCATCTCATGATACAAGATAATTGACAATAATTAATGGAGGATATCAGAAAATTAACACACCCCATATTTTAAAACTATGTAAATCATCAGTCCTAATTATGACAAATAATCATAGTATAATTTCTTCAATCAATATTTGATTTACCAAAAGAAAGGGAAAAAAAATTGGGGAGGAATATCCTATCTAATAAGCCAACACTTAAAACTACCATTAATGTAAATTAAGAAATGAATGAAGATCAAAACTATGTACAAGATGATTAAAGCTTAAGATTCAAATCAAGTCCTGAAGCATCCACTTGTTCATCAATGTTCCCCAATCGCAGCCCTTGTTTTTTATTGCCTTCATCATCGATTGCAATAGAATTAGGGTTAGGGTTAACTCCTAAACTAAGGGTTGCACCAAATCCACTACCATTAATTTGTTGTGACTGAATATTTTCCATCCTCAGTCCATCATATGATGTTGATGATGGTGGATTTAGCATGTAGGCCCTAGATGACATTTTTCCAAGACCGAATTGATAGCCAGATTGTGATGATGATGACCATGGAAGATGATAGGGGTAGGGTTTATGAATCATGGATTCTGACCTGACTCCTAACGACTTATTAAAAGTTGTTCCATAAAAAGGTATTTGCGGAAAGGCTGAGTAAGGATAATAGGGGTACCCCAGGTGGCCAAAAGGCAGAGGGGCGCCTGCAACCGCCACATCCACCATGCCATGGCGATGCTTGGCCAGTGCCCGCTCTTGTTTGTGGGCATTTTGATGGCCTCCCAATGCTTGAGAAGTCGAAAACTCCCTCCTGCAAAAGCTGCAGGTGAAAGTTTTTGACTCTGAGGGCTTGTGAGTCCCCTCGTTGGAGGACTCGCTAGCAATTGAAGAGTTGAAGAGATTTAGTTCGAGTTTTGAGTTAGGATTACCCTGACTCATTAGCTCATCATTGGAAAGCTTGAGATCTAACATGAGACGGGACTTTGGCTCGTGCTTCGAGGTGGATACCTCCTTCTCTTTCTCCTTCTTCTCATGATCTTTGGTTGGGGATTCTTCAGATGTGGCTGAAATGTTGGAGGCCTCAGAGTGGCATGGCTCAAGGGTTTCCATAGATGAAATTAAACAACTCCTTCTTCTCCTTGTTGTAAATCTTTTCAACCCCCTTTTTCTTGGAGTTTGAAAGTTTGATTTAAGATGGGATTAGGGAGAAAAGAGTAGCTTAAATAATAAAAGAAATTAATGATGAATCCCATGATTATGGAAGAATATCTCAATCTACCTTGAATGCATGGCGTTATATTAAGGCAAATTTGGAAAGATAATAAAATAGGTTATTTCTTGGAAAGGTTTTAATTAACAAGAAATAAGTAGAGTTTATATGTCTTGGATCCTAAATTAACATATATAATGATGACAGCTACTTGAAGATGCAGTTTTTAGGTCTTAATTCTTACACATGATTTGGGTTTTGGGTCCAAATTTCCTCGTAATATTAATTTGGGATAAATTAAAATTTAATAATGGTAATTAGACACACACACACATATATATATATATGGATACATTTACTTTTCAGTTATATTTAATATATATCTTTTAAATTAATTGAAAAGATTGGATTTTAGAGGAATATAATTTCTTATACGGGAAATCCTCATATTTTCTTTAATGAAGAATGATATGTGTATCTTTATTTATAATTGACTTGAATTCCTTGCTATATTATTAGACTTTAACCTTTTGTAATTAGAAATTTACACTTCTTCCCCATAAATGCAATCCAAAAATGGGAAATATATAAAATGCTGACATGTTCAGAGATGTTATGTAATAATGAGGAAAAAGTGAAGAAAAAGTATTGAAATATATTTAGCTAATAAATGCCTCTGCATGGAAATGAACATATGAGTTTAAAAAATTTAGTGATTTACTTACTAAAATAGAACTTGGTTTGAATTAATCTTAGGTTAAAAGCCACTTTTCTGTTGCAGTTAGAGATTTTATAACATATTGTTGTTCTTGTTCTTCTTCTTTTTTTTTTTTTGGGATAGTGTAAAACATATTGTTCTATGATTATGATTTTATCACGCTATTCCTATTTTTATCGAATAAATAAATTAAAGAGTTCAAGTTATACAATTAGACCAATATCATTTACCACTTCTTTTTGTAATAATTAAGATTTGTAAACAATAGTGGTGGCAATTTTCAACCCGACCCACCAATCCAACACGAACCCAGTACGAAATTAGTGGGTTTAGGTTGGGGCTTATCGGGTTGGGTCGAAATCATGTCGACCCAAATAAGAATCCACAAATTTTGAATGGGTTTGGATTGGGTTGCGAGTTGATCCACTCAACGCAAAATTACATATCAAATAACGCAACAATCTGAATAACCCGAACACTACCCAACCCGACCCATATAATACAAAACATATATATTATTTATATAATATTTATAATTGTTAAAGAAGATGTTCATGTTGACCTTGTGTAACTTGGATAGTTGGACTAACTTTTCCATTTCTATTCGAACTATGTAACTTTTGTAGTTGGTTACTTTTTAGACCTTGGTATATAACTTAATTATGCACGAATGATGGGATTTGGATTAAATTACTAGTTTTGAGATTTTAAAATTATTTTAGTGATACAATGTGGTTGATTTGAGTAATTAGATTTATTTTGATTTTATAATATAATCAGTGATGATTGGTTTGAGTAATAGAAAAAGAAAAAAAAAGGGTTACAAAAACTTTAATTTTGCAAAAATATCAAGTATCGTTAAACGGGTTGGGTTATAGGTTTTTGGGTTGGTGGGCCAACCCAGTTCAGAATCAAGTTGACCTAAGTCGACTTGATTTAACTTAGATTGGGTTTGGGTTTAGGCTAATTAGGTTGAAAATTAAATTAATTAGGTTCGGGTGAACGTTTGGGTCGAAATTGGGTTCAATCCAAATCCACCTAACCCACCCGAATTGCCACCCCTAGACTAAATAGTCCTTGAATACTTATCCTCTACCTGTCATGTTCTCCATATTTTGATCGTATGCGTATGTCGCCAATGAGGAAGAACATAAGATTTTGAAGGTAATAAATATAAGAAAAATTTCCCAAACTACTATATAGTAGAATCAAAACTACCATATGTTAAACAAGAATCCACATGTTATTGGTGGGAATCAAACTTATAACACATTGGTTATGAGACCTCTATCTTGTCACTAGAACAAGTACTCATCAATAATATACATTTTCAGTTAAATACCACTTTCTGGCAATAAGTTTAAACATCGTAAAAGGTTTTCAAGTGATTATCCTTTTAAAAGTTTAAGCATTTGAGGAAAGTCACGCAATATGATATGTGCATATCATGTCCTAGATGTTCGGTCGAATAAATGCATTTACTGAGAAAAGAATTAAATAAAAGAAATTAGGATCCTAAAGGGCTCCACGCTATAAAAATAAATATATATCATTCTTTTTGCGAATTGCTACTTTCTTTTTGTCATACACCATTTTAAATGTGCTATCTGATAATGTGGGATGGCAATGTATCAGTTCTGCTATGAAAATGGGATGAATTAACCACTAGCTCAAGTGGTCAGCAACAATGTTTGCCAAATCAATCCCACCCAAAATACCACTTCTCTTATTTTCCTCCTCACTATAATATGAGGGAAGGAAAACAAAAAGAGAAAAGAAAAGAAAAAGGATTTTGTTACGATTATATCGTGCAAATCCGTCGCAAAAATTGTGACAAATTCCTCGACAGACTTTGTTCCATTGCAAAGAGAATTGCAAAAATCTAGTGCCTGCGTTTCTGCCAGTCATGCATCCAAGCAGCTTGTATGTAAATTAAGCAGTATAATTGAATAATTAGATCCTCTACGACAACCTGGAAACTTCATGAGATAAGCATTTAACTAAGAAATGCAGTGCTTGCTCTTATGATACATAACATTGGTTCATTATCAACCCAAAATCAAATTTTCTGGGGTCAAGTGAAAAGCCATCGTTTACTTATTGAAGAACGATGACCACAGTGAAAATTATCGGCAGCATTCTTGTGATAACCGTAGTTTTGCAGAATCACTCTTTTGTTGTTATATTGTGTAGGCAAATGATGGAATAGCCAATCGAAGAAGGCAATGGGAAAAGCTTTACGCCCACAGCAAGGTGACTATAACAAACATCAAGAATGCCAACCCAAAACAAAGCCCGGCTATAGCCATAAATGCCTGTAAAAATCACGATATGATACTCAGTATGGAATTAGAATACTTGCGGGAAGAAGCAAGAACATATCAGAATTAAATCCCATGGTTCACGTACCTTTCCTTGGGACTCAAACCCAAACTTGACAGTGAACCATGATAAACCTCTATCTACAAATGGTGCAAGTGCCAAAGCCCTGCCATGACGAAGCAATGGAATCATATTTCCCATCTTAAAATCTGGGATTCATTACCAAAATCACCTCAAGGTTTGGCCCTTCTACAAAAAACTCCCTCTAGCTTTTAAAATTACAAATATCTCCTTGATGTTTGTTGTGTTACACATCTCATCGATGTTAGTCACTTGGACTGAAATTTTAACAGGTTGCCATAGTCGCTGGAGGTACTTATAATTCTGAAAGATAGGAGTTTCTATAAATGGATCAACCTCAAGGGGGCTTTCGTAATTAACCCTAAAATTTATTGTTTGTTGTGTAATGATTCCAGCTATAGCTCGACCAATCTTGATACATCACTAGAATATGATGATCATGAATACTTAAATAGGCTTGGTATCTTGGAGAGTATGGGTTTTGGAAAGAGAGGCATGAACAGCAGCATACATGAGGGATTTTGTGACCTGTTATCTGCATACCTAAACACCTCTTCATTTATTCACGTCATGTGGAGACGGGACAAAGGTGAAGCAAGTGTAACCAAAAAATTGAGACAAACTGAAACTAACCCATCAAGATGTTAAAAGCATGGTTGGGCAACTCACCCTCCAGCTCGAATGAGCTTTGTCACCTGGCTCCCTGCCCACACCATGGCCATTACTTTGAGAAACCTGCAAATAACAGCCTTTAAATAATAATTGAACCCTCAAAAAGATATTAATAGATTATTTTACCTTTCAACAGCCGCCAAATAACCCATTCTCCCAGGTGCGGGAGCGACATAGAGCCTACAAAGCAAGTTAACATGAGCCGAGTCAAATCCTTAAAGCATTTAATGACAATATTATATAACGTGTCGAGGCCCAAGTACTTGGAACTAACTAAACAGTACTGCATTATAGACCAGGCCAAGAAAATAACTCAGGTCCTTCAGCAATTTAACATACAGTCTTCAGTAAACCACTAAACACAAAAGATGGTCCTGTTTCCAGTGATTAATAGTAATGTGGTGGGAGAAGAATTCAAGTAAAGGCCGATTGACCATTAAATCAAACGTTCTTAAACTAAAGAGACATGACAGAAGTGAAGACAAGTTCAGGCAGAACTGAGCTTTGAACTTTGACAGCTAAATACGAAAATACCGAAAGGAACTCAAATGACATCAAATGAGAACGAGAAATATTTCAATGGATCCTGTACACAATTCCCAAAACTTCTCAAGAATAATTTTCATGCACTCTTTTCTGT
>JACFYI010001697.1:689048-701836 GCA_014898755.1 Handroanthus guayacan
GGCAAAGATATACAATGTTACGTCACTCCTGAGAGCGAGGGAGGGAGGGAGGGAGGGAGGGAGAGAGATATTAGAAGGATGAGTATTGGAGGGCGATTTGGATGTTCCTATTCATTCACACAGAAAATGCAACAAGGTTCAAAGATGGAACCAAAAATTGAAGTAATGATGACTACATGTTTGGTTATGGACCAAACCTATTCACTGGCTAATCCAAATCCATTCATTAAATTGGTGAATGGGAGTCGGAGATTCTTGTAGGAATCAAATTCTCTTTATCCTACAAGGCAGGATGTGCTAACATACAAGTCAGAAGAGTCAACAATTAAATGACCAACAGGTCAAAACCTGATCAACAATTCAAATGGACAAACCAAGATGCAGCCACTACATACACATGTACACAACATATACATTCGCCTTCTCACTTCTTAGGACTGCTTCGGGAGAAAATAGCATTCATGGTCTAAGCTTAGTTAACTAACAGAGATGTGCAGTTAGTTATTTGATACATGAAATAGTAATGATTTAAACTGCAATCTACAATCAGGAATGGTTTATGGTTCAGCAAACAAACCTGTGAGGATATACCAGCATCAAGACCTTTGAGACCCGACTCAAGTGAACCAACAATATGCATAAAGGTGTGTGTATCAAGACTCAATACGAAAGCAAGATGGCTGTTAAACAGAACCTCCACAAATGCAAAGTATGCCCTTGTTAACTGCAAGAACAGGAAGTTTGTGAGAACAACCACACAAATTGATATCAGATTACAATCATAATGAAATATGAATAGTCATTGGTTTCTCACTCCCTTTAGACACTATAAGGGGAATACTTTTGAAGAACAATCTCAGTGAAAAGAACTCAACTCTGTATTTGGTCTCTAATGGGCTTTCTATAAGCAAGGCAGACCACTCCTGGATTTACAGTCATATTTAGCGGCATATTCAAATGTCCAGGGAATGTGCGTCTCTGAAATTTTTTTCCAGAAAACTTGAAACATAACTACATAAGTTGGGAGTGGTTTTTTGGGCTTCAAATTTTCCAACCAAAGTTGCAATAGATTCAAAGTTGAGGGAGGGCATATTCTTCAACATGAAAAGGTCCACTAGTACATACATAGCCTCTCTTACATGAGTGGTCAGAACATAACTACACAGAAGTTGGAGCAAATGCTAACTGCACTATGGAGGCGAAAAGAGTTGGAAAACTAAAATACTTAGACCAACTTGTAAAAAGAGTGAAAAATAATAACAAACCTTCCTGTAAGCCAAAATGTCAGCCAGTGGAATTGACAGTGTCATCTTAAGGGAAATATCAAGTGCATCAGCAAGTGCTCTATCACCATAGAGTTCGAACACGCCAAAGTTGACATAGTTTCCAGCAAGTGCTGTCAGTTAGAAAGAATTTAAATATTCAGAAGAAGGCATGAATAGATTAAACAAGACATAATCCAGATGTAGAAGATATTCCATTATCCAGACTTTTCATGGGAGTATAGTGTGGGTTTCATCAGTGGGTTGTGTGTCAAACAAGAATGCCAACAAGTATTTTGTGGCACAACAGATTTATCACATTCAACTAAAAGAATATTTTTGGGGAGGCATCAGATTAGGATTCTAATAAAATCCAAGTCACAGCTCACATCCATGGATGTCATATGCACCCAGTCTTCCCCATTAAAAAAACAAGTCCAGCTTTTTACAGGATTACTTTATAGGCATGAATGTACTTGAAACCTGAATATCAATACCTACTAGACTTGTAAAAGAATATGAATCCTAACAAGGTATGAAGAATTAGCAACACAATTACAAGTCCAACAATAGGAGATCAATGTAATTCTCGCATGATAACTGAAACCTCCAGTCAATGAAATCAAATGTAGCTGTAATTGCCTCTAAACCTGATCACAGAATGTACTACCATGAACACTAAAAATAAGTTTTCTGTATGGCACAAAGGTCAACTAAGAAGAACAACACACAAAAAGCACAGTGCTAATAAAGACCATAAAATATTAAAGAAAACTACCAAATGGATATTTAAAAGCATGAGGACATAGGTAGTTACCTTGTGAAAGAATAGTTAAGGAAATCCATATCCCCTTGTATTTGAAACCATATACATCAGTAGTAGTTGGAAGGGCCAAAATCCTTGAGCCATATGCAACAAGTAGTTTGCTAACTTCTCTGAAAAGAAGTATGCCATTTGGCGATGAAGTGTCAAAGGTCAAACGCTGAGCTTTGTTTAACACGAACTCAGCCATGAACTTTAGCAATGGTGTCGTCACCTGCACAAATAAGTTGCAAGGTCATGATTTTTATAATGAAATAAAACAGACAAACCAATGAATATCACACCAAAAAAGTCTTCTATTGTCTCAATTGGTACCAAAATATAGATAAAAGATAAGCCAGAGTTTGCCCATTGTTGAAAACGAAGGAAAAGGACTGAAGAAGGAATTTTAACAGAAATACTTGCCACAAAGTCAGCCAAAAAGATTAATAGAGATTTTAAGTATGTCTCTCCTCTCCTTAACAGATTAAGCTTTGCTTTTAAATGAGATGATCACTACTGTGGTCATAGCGAGGCCAAGTGAAGAATTGTTTTAATAGAGATTTTAAGTATGTCTCTCCTCTCCTTAACAGATTAAGCTTTGCTTTTAAATGAGATGATCACTACTGTGGTCATAGCGAGGCCAAGTGAAGAATTGTTTCACGTGTAACACTTCGCAAAAACACAATGTGCCCGTGACACTACAGAAAGATTAGATACTTAATGTATGTTCTGGCAGAAAAAACTGATTGCGAATTATCTGGCAGAAAAAACTGCAGTGGACTTCAACTAGGTGTCTTTGGTTGTATGTTCTGTTATCGATATCAGACATTATCACCTAATTGATTTACTTCTTGATATACTATCTACACTTTTCAGCAGTCCTTCGTGCCAAAACATGCTGGTGCCTAAATAACATGCTTTTGGTGACCTAAATGGTAGATATCAACCACTGTGGTCTTTTGTTTTACCAAACAATAAGTAAGAAAGTCAGAAACATAAACTTACAAAAGACAGGTTATGGAAACTAACCTCCGGTGTGTCAGCCCAATGTGAGATTCCCCTTAGCAGAATTGGCATGTGAGCAGGATAAATCCAGTCAAAGAGAAGCCCATAAGTTCTACGACTGAAACACAATGCACAGAAGAGTTGATGCCAGCTCTGGTAAAACTCGTCAACATGTCACTCAAAGTCATTAGACTAACCTGTTTGTGGCCATTGCTATCCCCCTTAGATCTCTCATCAACCCGATTAAAGCATATTTTACAGAATCAGTTCGAAACACAGTCTCAGGTGTTGATTCCAAAGTGATGAATACCTATATGATACCCAAGAACATCTGTTAAAATCCAATGAAACTATAGAAATTTAAAAACAGAAATTATATCAAGAGACAAGTGATAATCATAAGAACTCTGCTAAAATATGTGAAGAATAGATTGGTACTAGGATTTTGTTGATAAATATAGATCTAGAATTGAACAAAATTTATTTGACTTTTCTAAATGCAGGGAAATCATGGATTTCCTCAACTCTATTCTGTCTCAAAAGTCAGATTGGCTCAACAAAAAGAAATGAAAGACTGATTAATACCACAAAAATAGTCTATTTCTTTTTCCTTTTTTGCTTCTAATTAATTAAAAGCCATAAGGCAAAGAGGGGTTAGGCATGCACCCCACCAATTTTTTAAATGTTTAGCAAAGTGGCTTGCAAATTAGTTCCTCTACATTAAGTATCCCACTGAAAATAATTCTATTTAAATTATGGTGAGTTCCTTTTTGAAGCCTTTTTCAGAGCACTAAGTAGCAGAATTAACATAACGGATAAATAAAGAATCACAAATAATGCTCAAATTTTATTGAATATGAAGAAGTTGCCAAACTCTATATGTTGGTCAAAACATATTTCCGGAGAGTTTTCAAAATAACATGTTTTCTCAGTGCAGTTAAACTTCCATGGAACAATGCCATCGTGTGTTAAAATGATTTCTTGTCTTATCATGAGTTATAATCAAACATACTAACAGGTTTCCATCTAAGTTAAACAAAATAACTTGAGAAGAACAAATATACATATGTGCATCACCACGCATCAGAGCTATATATATATATATATATATGTGCTACGTATGTGTTTTATGACAGTGTCTGCGCACATGAGGTGGGGGCCCGGTGGGGTGGTGGGGCCAGGGTGGTGGTGGTTGGGGGGAATTGAGAGAGAGCAAAGGAATAAGACAAGCATTATACTTGCAGCAGAGGCTCCATTGAAGACTTAAATAGGGCTGCACTGTCCTCAAGGAATATTAACCAGCCAATAATGTAGTAGAATTTTGTTCTGCTCCTAGAGCATCTATACTCTTCGAGGAATGGAAAATGCTCCCTCTGAGATTAGAAAACAAGAAGAGGTTTGAAAGTAAGGTTATAAAGAATAGAACGTATGACCAAAGCCATGTCAATAAATAAATCAATGAAAATGATAGGAAAGCATACAGTGTGATGTGCGACGATGAACTTGACAGTATCCAACTTGAGAAGTAGCTTTCCAGTCATATAACTGCAAGAAAATAAATTGGCTGTATTTAAACAACACCAAAAGAAGATCAAATGCATCGGATATTTCAAGAATACTCGGCAAGCAAAACAAACCCAGATGCCAGCTCTAAGAACAGACTCAAGGTTTGATCAATAACTTCCTCACTCTGCAATGAGAAAAGAATGAGATATAGAAGAAAAATCCAGAAACAAGATCAACAAGAAAATCCAACGTAACAGAACTTACCTCTGTATAACACTTGAGGTTTGTAGCAATTTTCCGAACAAAAAAATCCAACAGCAACAAATGATCATTAAGTCCAATAAGGTCAGATAGCCGGGCATACAACTGCTGCAACAAAACAGAGAACCCCCAATCCTTATATCAAAGGGGGAAAAAGAATAATACCAATGAGCAAAAAGAAAGCTAATTATGTTACCTTAGATGAATGCATGGCCTGATCACCCACATAAGACTTCCTAAAATTCTGGAAGAAGGTGAGAATTGCTCGATCAAGCCTTTGCTTGCTCAATTCACCATATCTCTGCCAAGTGTAAAGGTATGAAACATACGCCTCAGGATCATCCCAAAGATGAAATCAGCTTATATTTCAAAAGGAATCACCCCGCAGAAGCCTTAGCTTTCCATAACATGAATATCTTAAAAAGTTGAAAAAACATAGTGATCCATACTCCTCATCCTCCAATATCAACAATAAATAATGCTTTTAACCTGACAAACTTCACCTTTTCTACTGTTATCAAAATATTAGTAATTATAAAATAGCATAACTGCCTTTTCAATCCATGTTCATTTATCTGACATTAGTATCATCACCAATGCTGATGCATCTCCACTGAACCGCATTTTCAGAAAATTTCTTCCTCATTTATTTACTGAGGAAATGTTTATATCCCAGTGTATTGTTTTGTCTTTCCTAATTTATATTGAAAAGCTTGCCAAACTCCAAGAGTAGGTCTTCATCATGAAAAGGAAGACGAGCCCTGAATAATAATTACGCATTAATTGATTAACTATCCTATCATGTCTTACATTAACAAAAGTGTGAAGCACTACATAGAGAGAGGGAGAAGAGAGGGGGGGAGATCACCAAGGGGCAAGGTGATTATATCATTTCAGGATATATAGATATATTAATTCTAATTAGGAGTTAAAAGTTTACTATTACTTTTTGTAATATTGTTCACTTATTCTATATCTTTTAAATTCATTTGTCTGTATGTGGAAGGCTAGAAGCATGTATTTGATTTCCTAAAGTAATGGGCTTTTAGAGTCAGGCACGTTGGGCTACTTTTAGTCGGTTGGGACAGGTAGGGTCAAAATGATAAGAGTTACCTGGAGGACATGACTCTACAACCCAAATTAGCAACACTTTAATTATGTTTTTTCTGGCTTCTTTAAGGCCAAAGTGAAGCACGGTAGCTGCTTTTTTCTTTAGATTTATGATGCATCAGTCCAAGCCTTTGCATGCAAATAACCTAGTTTCAGTTTTCTAATATTTGAAGTACATGAAATTCCTTCAACAGGGTTTCAGGGATTACTACACAGAGAAATTTTAGAAGCAGCTTATGATGATCACACCTTATTCTAGAACCACAGAAAAGAAGCTCTAATCAATGTGTGTGTGTGTGTGTGTGTCAAATTCCCTCTTCCTATTAATATTTTGAGGGATCAAAGATTGCGCTCTCCATGTAATTTAGAACCTCAGAAGGAGGAAGCAGAGAAAAATATCTCATCAAACTCATACTTGAAAATTTGACATGCCTTTTTACACCCATCTCTTTTACTGCATCACCAGACACAAAACAGAATCTTCAATACACCAAACTGATCAACACATTCAACACAACAGAAATGTTCCCCAGAACTGCAGCTGCGCATCTAGCAATAAAGCTGTAGCTACATTAACCCTCATTGTTTCTGAGTCATACAATAACATCAAAGCTCCACCCTCCGATTTTGTACAAACACAATGTCTAGATCAGCCAAAACAGCTTCCTCAAAATCCAAACTTTAACACAGAGTCCACTATTATAATGCAAACATAAAGATTAAATCAATCACTCAATTGCCATCTAAGTCAGGCTCATTTTCTACTGAGATAATCAGTCTCCTCTCTGTTGAATCTCTTCTCTATGTTGCAACAATCTCCCTTGGGTTCCTTCATTTTTATTGTGCAATGTTGTTTTATCAATTCTGAGATTGATTTCACATATCCCAAAACCCTATCATTTATTTCCTTTTCAAGCCCCTTTGCCCACCATTCAGATCATTCACAATCATGATACATTTTCACCTCAAGCTTTACCAATAAGCAGAACGGTCTCCCTGTTTACTACTTCACTCCTTGGTTAAACATGAAGTTTAAAGCAATAAGAGGCAGGTGACAAACCAAATGATTCTTCTTACTTACCTGACTGTGTAACCCACTATCAGCAACATTCACTAGTCTCAAAACACGAGCTGAAAGTTCGGCATCAATTACTTCTTGTGATTCAGCACTGCGATCAGATAATCCCAATGTGGTTAATAATCATTTTAAAGAAACCGAACTGCTGGAAAGAGCGTAAGAAATTTGAAAAAAGGAAAGTATACATTACCTGCAGCCAACAGATTGCTTTATTTTTAAAATAGCTGCAATTATGTGTACAATCCAAGCAAGCTTGGCTTCAACTACAGAAAGTTCACTATTATCACCAGTCTGAAGCTGTGCTCTTTCCTATGAAAAAATGACAGTATCTAAAGATTTAATGCTTCTGTCCAAAATCCACAAGCTCATGAATAGTACAACAAAAAAAAGAAAGACTGCCTTGAATAACATTTTCAGCATACCATGTAAATTTGTAAAATAGGCTCCATGGTTTTGATAATGAACAAGCTATTGTTTTCATACTGAAACAAAAAACTTATATGAGTTATATCACAAGGAAATAAAATTGACCAGTAAATTAAAGAAGAAATGATGACTCAGCTAATCAAATTCATATGTAACCTGAAATCTGCAAAGATGTGGAAAACAATCCAGCTGGTCTTGGAGAAGGTCAACATTGTCAAGTGGATGCTCCGAAATGTCATCTGGTAGGCCAGCCTGCAATAACAAGGAGAAACAAGATAGGTTTATAGTACCAGACCTCATTTAGTCTTGAACGGAGTGTTCTTACGGCCTGACCTGAGCTGAATCCAATCTTGATGTGATAAAACCTTCAGTGATTTTAGGCACAAATTCATCAAGCAAACTCGGTGCATCACCCTTCAAGTAGGGCACTGAGCTCACCAACCTAGACCACAGCCCTAAGAGATAATACACACTGCTGCTGGCCCACTGCAAAACATGCAAGTTTCTTAAGTTTTTCCCACCAATATTCTAAATGTTCAGCCATTCATCTAAGGACAAATATCTGTGATACAGAACCACACTAATAGTATCTCAACCCTAATCATGAAAATAACTATGAAAACTTATGGATACTTTTTTCAAATGACATACCTGCCAGGACAACAAAGATTTGGAAGTGAACTCAGCAACTAAACGTATCCAATCACTGTATCCTTCCATTGTCACAAGTTCAGACAACTGCATCAGAATATCAATTGTTACAGAGACTCAAACTTGATACAACCCATGTCACTGCAACAAAAACATTCTATCAAGGACCAAGAAATGGCCCATAAGAAACTATTTTGCTCCCAATCCCAATCCCATTAGCCAGCAACCATGTAGAAAAGATGATGCAAACAAGGTAGAAATGCATATGTGCCCTGGAGATAAACATAGAGAAGGGAAACCTCTTAAGCCATATAGCATGGAGCAAAAATACAATCAGAGGGAAAAGAGAAAAATGGGAAAAACAAAAAGAAAAGGTTCTGTTGATCCAGGTAATTGATAGTCCATCTTTTCTTTCCCAATTTTACCCTCCTCTAACGACTGAAATATTCCAAAACATTCAACCTTTTCTTATCAAACTGGAAAGTTTGTGATATTTAGAAAAATACATTTAAAGTCAGTGTGAATATTTTAAGAGACAACACAAGAAGTTGAGGACAAACAGTAAATAACAACACAAGTTGAGGACAAACGGTAAATAAGTTACATATGAACATGCAGAACTCAGTTACCAAACACAACAATAGCATTAAAACAGGCCAGAGCAGATATCACAAGTATATAAATGGAATACCTGATAATTAACTCTGAATCGTCCAAGAAGGCGACAGAACTCATGGTAGTTATCATGGTCAGCAAGACCTAATTTCCAGTTCAGCAAATTATTCAAATATGAAATGCCTAAGGTATGATGAAAAAGGTAAAACCATTCCAGGAGGAAAGAAAAGCTGTAACCAAAGCAGAAGGAACAATAACAATAATTGGCAGTCACAGGGGAGAATACTAGTGGCATGAATTTGCAAACTAAGAAAATGTTCCTCTAAGAAATAGCAGAGATCTCAAGTGGGAATACTTTTGAAGAGAACGTGCCTATCAACTTCTTGGAATCAAAGCTTACCTCTTACCCCCATAAAAATGAGATACTAAATTCACATGCACCTAGCGACTGGGATAAAGGTATCCACCTATTGGCATGGCCCACAAGATACATTAGCCGGAACTTATCCTAAGAATGTTACATGAACAAACAAAGAATCTCCAACTGATCGAACAAATTCCATTTACTTTTCCTCATTTCCTTTACTGTTCTAACTTACTTCTTGGCAATTTTTTCATTCCTAAAGCAATTTGAAAGGCTAAATCAGTATTGAGAATGAATCCACATGCGAGGCCCCTACTTCTGGAGTATGTTTCTATCATGATCTCTTCTTGTCTCGCCTTGCACAAGCTATCCCACCACGGCTCTGCCAAATAACCTCCAGCTTCTGACCACTGAGCTCTCTTTCACGGCTCACCCTCCTTTCTCCTCTCCCCCTCCCCCAACCCAACCCAACCCAATTTCAATTAGATGTATCCTATAAAGTAGTAATCTTTAGAAAGTTTGAAGAGTAAAATTTAATTCAGGTTAGTGGAGAATAGAAATGTGCAGGTGTATGTAGTTTAGACTTTATCTTTTTGGGGCCAACCGATATTGGACATTTTATTTGGGGATTACAATTGGTCTCATTTGCCCTGTGCAACGTTTCCAAGACTCCAGGTTTTTCTATTTTTCCACACCCCTGCGAGAAGGTGGAAACAAAAGAGAAAAACATGCAGAAAAGACAAAAAAAGTATAAGCATGAACAACTACACCCACATATAGCTCCCACACCCATAACAATTATCCAATCATGCTCCCAACCTCTCCAATTTCCTGTCAAATTAGAAACTTACCAAAACATACATGCTCATAAAATAATCTTCTAACGTTTTCAATAAAACTAGCAGATCCAAATACTCATTGAAATTTTGAATAAGATTGTCCTTTTCATGCATCTTAGTCTGACACAAAGATGATGTCCACACTTATTTGGATAGTGATAGTCATCAATTTTCAGGTAAAAAAATCTTAGAATTCAGTTGGAAGGGTGGCCTTCCACATTGTATCTCCTGCATGGAGATTCTCCTAGGATAGCATATAGGATCTAAAACAGAAATTACAAGCTGTATCACCCGACAATTATCAAGAATCAGCTCCATGCCTACATTTAAAATAATGCAATCGAGCAGTGAACGAATTTATCCAAGTGACAGTTAACAAGACGTCCATAGTGTGGAAAAGGCACAAGAACAAAATCAAATTTTGCAGGCGCGAAACATGGTGTTTCATGAATCTGTAAAAAATAAAACGGGAGAACAAGGATCTGGCTCCACCCAAATTTATTGCAGTAATAAACAAACCAGATGACTATTGTCATTTCAGTAACTATAAATTTAGAAGAATGCCAAAACATCTGACATATAGTCTACAAGGAACTCAGATGAATTGGTGAAGATGGTCACGGGAAATCATGAATACACCTCCTCAACCCAAAGATATTAGAAAACACACTGCTTCCAGCACATTCAATTGATATTCCCAATGTATACTTAATATACTGAAGCCCCTCTGACTAGAAAAGTAGACCAAGGAGTAACTCTCTAACTAGAAAACTAGATTAAGTAGTAAATCTGATAAGACTACAAACAGCACGAACTAAAATACAGACCGAGCCAAATTATTAAAATGATAACTACATTTTTTGCATTAAACCAAATCCACCTACATGGTAGATAAATTATAGTAGAAGATAAAAGAGAAATATTAGCACTTGCAAGTTGCATATCAACGAAGCTGTTCAGAATCAAATAAACATACATACCTTGCCCTGTTCGTAAAATATCTTTGGTTCCTGACATTAGATGGTCCAAGAACTTGGAACGTGCAGCGTCATTGGTAAAAAGAGAGCGTCTTACAGAAGCCAACCGCACCAGGCACTCAAGTGACTGGAAAATAATTCAAATTTAGCAAAGGATATCCATAACCACAAAAATGACAAAATTCAGAAAGCAAAAAATATTTTGTAAGACACCAAGCATTCAGTGGCAAAGAGATGGACAGAACAAGAATCTACCCAGTCATTATCAGAAAGATAGGATATGGTGACCCAGACAATAATACTCAACATGACTCTTTCGACTACTAATGAGAAATAATCCACTTGCAGAAATTCAAATATGGAGATCCATTGAAGTTCTCAAATTCAGAATTGAAATGAAGCTCCCAATTTGTTTACAAAGTTACAAGAGAAAAGTTTTAATGGACTAATTGTTCAATACTTTAAATCTTGTAAATGACTTCTGGCTGCAGTCCTAAATAGATTAAGACGCTCAATCAAGCGTCCAAGATTAGTCTCTCCTAAAAGGTAACAAACGTTTGAAGCATGGAGATGACATCCAATATATATTTGTGGGACATCCTCAAAAAACTCAACCAAAGATACTAACATTTCCCAGATTTTTTTGTTTTTTAATCCAGAAAACTTACAGAACAATTTTTCCCACCAGATGCAATGTCTTTTCTTGCACCCATACTTACATATATACATTATATATGAAAACGTGTAATTTAATATAAGATAAAAGTATGAAATGAACTAACCTCCTTGGAAATAGGGGGCTTTGTGAGAGCATAATAATCAAAAAATATCTGTAGTGTCGAGAAATCCTCTAACACTGGCTTCCAAGAAGATGGAATCTGTAAAATTGAATCAATACAGCAGTATTATCCTTGCTACTAATTTTTCATCAGGCAACAAAATATTACAATATAATTTGGAATACGAACAAACACATATACTAATCATACATTATCCACAATAACCAAGCTTGTAAAGGTGTCTTTGCAGATAATTCATTAATGACCTCAAATTCCAACCATGTCTAGTGATTGTCAACCAAAAATATACCTGAACAGTCCCAAATTCTTCAGAACTTTCATCAATTGATGTCCCAACAAAGTCAAAAGACAAGCACTTCAGTGATAGTGACAGAGCCAATTCTTGTAATTTGCCAATGCCTGCACATGCCAAAACTTCTTAGAATAGACTCAAGGTCGAAAAACAGAAGAGTTGAAGCGTACAATTTCCATGTAATATACAGCCAGTACTCTACCGTCGTTTTTAAGTTGATGTAATGAAGTTAAAGATATCTGGAAAATTTGGAAAAGGCATTGATCCCTAAAAGAGCAGGCCACCCTTCGATGATGTGATGAAGGCATTCCTGGATTTGGCTGAGAGTGAAAATCAAGAAGAGACAAACAAGATTCAGGCAAGCAGAAATTTGAAAAGAGGATAAAAGTGGACAAAATCATTAAAGCTCTAAGGCAAAGAAAGGAAAAAAGAAAAAGCAACATCAATGTACTTATTCCATATGAGCAACAACACACAAATACGAAATATGAACAGATAAGAATAGTAAAAGCGGTGGTTATCCTTATGGTATAGCACCTTCTATAACTCAGTTTCTTCAAAATAAGAAAGCACTAGGACAAAGAGTTGGAGAAGACCAACCTGATTCATCTCAGAAACAAGCTGATTTAATATCTTTAATCCAATAGCATAGTGATCTGATGTTGCCTGAGACATGTAGAAACTCTTCAGAAATCATGTCCACGAGCATTAGCAACCAAGTATTTTAATTACGAAATGACATTCACAAATGAAGACACACTCAAGTTGAAATATAAACTCGATAACTACACAGCGAA
>JACFYI010001697.1:702311-723210 GCA_014898755.1 Handroanthus guayacan
TTTTTTTTTTTTTTTATTTTTATTTTTATTTTTAAGTTGGGAAATATTTGTTTTATTCTAACTTGCCTGGTTTTCCATATGTGTTTTATTTTAAAGGGGGTTTACTCGGAGGTGAACAAGGGAGTGCACATTTCGCAAATAACAAATGAACTTACTTTAAAGAAATGATAATCTGTTCTAATAATGATAACAACTAAGGATAGATGCTGAAACAAAATGCAAGGTTAACCTTAAAAAAGTTAGACATCGACAACTACCACAGTTAATAATGACCTAAAGCAAAGTAATCAAGGCAGATATTTAAAATATTAAGATATTATCTTACTTAAAAAATGAAATAAATAACTAAAATTTGATTATATTCATCATGCCTCCTCAACTAGTTTGACGGAACCATAAATTGTTGTTTAGGAATATGCAAGAAGTCAATTGAATATTGGCCTTTAACATCCGAATTACATGGAAGAATGACAGTAAAATATGTCATAATCATAACCTGAAGCATACATGTGCATGGTGGCCGCTGTTGGATTTTGGGGCATGCCCAAAAGACTCACAGCCCCCCCTTAACCTATCTTTTTTCCAGGGTCATCAAGGACAAGGTAATGTGTCTGCTTTAATTTACTCCTTGTGCATCACCATGAAGAACTAAATAAAGCCTATGAAATACACTTTTGGTCTCACTTTGAAGTAATCAAAAAAGTCAATAGAGTCTAGGAGATATATCCTGGTCTAGGTTTATACCAATATACAAGAAAACCAAAACTTCACTTCCGTGGTCCAGACAGAATACGCAAAATCCAAAATATAGATGCCAAAAATTTTAAAAGCTTGTAATGTAGGGAAGAGGGAACTGCACCAACATAACATAATTTCAGTACAAGAAGAAGAAATCACCTGGTTCAAAAAGTTAATAGATTCTTTAGCCACGTCTCTGAATCTATCATCATCAAACCATCCAAACTTCGTAAGTCGACATAAAAGCTGAACCAAAGATCCAATCACAAAGGGCTGGAGCTCAGGACCTCTGTTTGCCAGATAGTTTACAAGGTAATTTCCTTCAGGGACAGTAAAAATCAATGAGTTCGGATTGCCTTAAAGGGCAAGAGGGGAATTCAAACAATCAAATACTAGTAAGTTCCGTGATGACGACGTTATGATTTGAACTTGGTGGGAATGACAATGGACGAAAAGTTTTAATTTGGCCAAGTTACCATTATGTTTATGATGATATACTAAAGTTTCAAATTCAAATCAAATAAAGATAGCAGGATAATGAAACAAAACTGTTAAGCTAACATGCCCAGCATAAACTGTAAGCTAAGTAATATTTACGGATATCAAGGCGTAGCTGCAAGGAGAGACTATGCTCGGTCACTTGCTTCAACAAGCTTGAACTAGCCAGCATCAATGCATAAGGGGTCAAAGCATTGTCCAGAATATACTGACACTGCGAAATATAATCAATATTTGTGGAAAAGCATTTCAGTGTGTTCTCAGCATGTGTTCGTTCCGCTGAGTCTTGTGAGTTATAAAGTCTTTCACACAACACTTCCAACTGCGCTAAGCTCTCCATTATCTTAAGCCACAACAAAACGCCCTCCTACAAATTCCAGACGTTCAAGGACCCGCACAAATCCAATCCAATCTCAGTCTACAAAATGTTTCACATATAGAAATCCGTCAAAATGCATAAACATCAGTCAATTTGAAGGTGGGTGAGTGAAAGATGATTATATTCAGGAACAACTGAACCGCAAACAAGAAGCACATGTCTCAAAGCTCAATACACTAATAGATATATAATTGAGATAAATCCATGCACAAACAAAACTAGGTTCAAGAAAATGTTATAGCAAGAATGCTCTCATATAGCAAGCTCAAACCAAAGTCGCAGTGGAACTGTACCCTTTGCATCAAATGGTGAAGCCTTGCAGAATAAATTCTCTTAGCATGCAAAATTTGATGGGCAAAAAGTAAGCCACATAAATAATACAAATCAAATGTTACATATGTTTTCACAATCGAAGAGGATACAAAAAAGGGTCTCTCTCCCTGGCAGAAATTCCCTATAGAAATTGAAAAAAAAATATCTAAAAATAAAAAAGAATACAACTACTCATAGAATACACAAGAGCTCCAGAAAAATCAACCGTTTAGCTGTTCAGCATCAAACCCTGACAACAAAAACAAAAAAAAAAGAAACAAAAATAAAAATTAATGGGCGTTTTATTAAGTAAAACAAATCATATCATATACGCACATTGATGTTCATATAACTATTTAAATCCCAACATATTTTTTTCCGATTGTTTATGCATACCAAAAAGAAAATGAAAAATTGCTCGAAGAAGAACCTCGAAATTATCAGCTCATTCGAAAGTCAATAAAAGAACTGATTTGCGATCGGACCCCGAAAAGATTATAGGACTGCTACGCGTGTTTTTCGATTTAATTTTATCTTTTGGAAAAATTAAAGCAGGCGAGGAAAGAACCGTATTTCGCACTATTAATGTGTGTTTATGCTTAGAAAAAGGACAGAGAGACGCATGTATGGATGCCAGAGAGTGCGTGGGGTAAACTATGGTATTTTTCATTTTTTCATTTAGACAAATTGAAAAATTTATGGATAAATTATAGGTAATTTTAGAAAATAAGTTATTTTTCATGTTTTTTATGTTTAAGTTATAATAAGTTATAATTTTGAATATTTTTACACTATATCAAATAAAGATAATACAGTACTTTGATTAGGAAAAATTTAGCATAATTCAAAAGTTCATAAGATGCTTCGAGGTTCCAGGTTCTGTAATTTAGCTTAAATTTTTCTTTAATAAAAGTAAGAGGCATTTCATCAAGCCATCTCTAAGTAATTTTCAATAGCCGAAAGCAAAAAATCAAGTAAATACATTGATTCCAAGAACCCCTATAAAATGTGTAGAGTGTGAGTAGATGAAAGTGTCAAAATATGGATTTTGAAAGCTAAAAATTCTACTTTTGCTTTTATTTTCTTTTAACTATTTATCACTTATTTGTTTGTTTGTAGCCGCAACAACTAGTAACGCTATAGATTTGTTTATTACAACTTTGGGAGAATATTTTTTGATAGTTCAATAATGATATATGAGAACGGATAGAAATCTCTATGTATTTCTACTTTCAATTTGTACGATATTACTTTTATTTGTTAATTGTGTTTGGTAAAATTTCTAGATCATTAAACAATCGATTTTTGTAATTTTTTTTTGGGATAAACTTAGTATTATTCAACCAATATATACGCGTTATCTTGATAAATAAAGTGCCTAAAAATATAATTTTATGCATTATCAGTTATCATATCATATAATGCACTCTATTTAAGAATTTTTACTAATATTATATATGTACATATATATAATTATTATTTATATTATATACAAAGTATGAGACCTTTATATAGTTATTTTGGTGATACGTCTTAGTATATTATGCAGAAAAATATCCCTTCATGTTAATGGTAGTTAATATAATCAAATGAAAAGCTATAACTCACTGATTTATCTCTTTATTAATATACCCCGGTGATTTATCTCTTTACTAATACATTAATCATATTCTAATTATTAAAACCATGCACATCAAGAATTCATTGCAATTTAGTATATATAAAATATATATTGATTATTTTATACACATAAATCGAGTGCATAGTGAATGCTAGTTTTAATGAAAAAAAATGTTATACAACTTCATATTCAGATTTTTAACAGATAAAATTGCTTAATTTCATATTCAATCCACTTGCTTTTTTATAATGAATATCTAAATTCAATTCTGATCAATCAAGTACTTTAATCGATTAAGAGGGTGTTTGATAGAGTACTTTTGTCAAATACTACAATCTGGAGCTTTAGAAATTATGTGAGTTTTAAATGCCAATGTCTTGTTTGATAGAAGAAATTAATTGTCTAAATTTCATAATCTAGTGACATGTACTTCAATATTTGAGAGGAATGATTATATGGAATTTGTTGTAATTTTACATAAATACTCTTCAGTTTAGAATCATTTTATTAATATTAAGGGCTATCCTTTGCAAATTATTGCAAAGGAGGGAATGAAGGTAAATTAAGAAATGTAAGCTTCATCTTTCACCAATCTTGGGGGGCGAAGAAAGATACTAATCTCCCCTAATTGTTTATGGCCCAGTGGGCTTTTTCGGGCCAACCCACACTTTTGCTCTCCTTCGTCCAATAAGAGCTCATTTACTTTGATTCATGGGATAAGAGAGTGATAGATAAAATGAATGATACGGTGTGAGATGGGATTGTTTAATATTAATAATCACATGTTTACTTTGAGAGATTAAACAAGTGATAAAAATAATACTATGTTTACATTGGTTGATAGAAAATAGATGATAGGGAGTGATTTTCCAAAAATACCCTTTGATGTAAAATATCAAAAAAAAAAAGATAAAAGAAGAAGAAGTAGTAGTAGTAGTAGTAGTAGTAATAATATTAAGTAATAATATTATTATAAAATTATTATTAAATAATAATAATAACAATAATAATAATAAAACAAAACACCTTGGGCTTGATAACCCAATCAAGCCTCTCTTCGCTTGATAAGATATTAAACAAAATCCGTCGGGCCAAGTACAAAATCATGGGCTGGAGGATTTTTTAATCAATAGAAGTAGATAGATGATTAGGCTTGATTAATTAATAAATCCAAACTAATCAACCAATATAAACAAGCTCTAATAATATAAGGTATTCGGGGCATTTAATTGAGCCAAATATTGACTAATTGCATCTACCAAACACCCCCCATACAAAAGTCCACATCAAAACTGGGTTCTGATTGAAGTCCGACCCATAAACATCAGTAAATTATCAACATATGAACTCTTGGAATGGATATGCCACGTGGGCTGTGAGAGAATCAAGTAGGTGGCCCAACAATAAATTTAAGGCCCATATTATTAACCAGGAAAGGAGTAACATTAATTTTGGGTGCATAAGATATGATTTGGCCACATGTTAAGTAGTATGGGCCACGTGCTATGTGAAGGCCCAGTAAAGGCCCAAGATTGCACTAGGGGCACAATTAATAATCCAAATATGCATAAAATAATATACATTCTAAAAGTGATTATATTGATCACCAATAATCCTACATTTCATGCAGAGAATTAGTTAGATCCTAATTCCTAAGAAATAAAATGGAAAAATAATTAATTTCATGATTGCGCTATTTGTATACGTGGCTATAATATATTTAGTACAGTCATACTCAATATATAATTATTTGGAGTTTTGAAATTTTCAATCAAAATGTAATTTTCAAACCACAGCATCAATCCGGCATGAGGGCCATTCTCAAAATTTGATTTTGAAACTCAAGAAATCGCTCAATTATATGGATCAGATAAGAATTGACACATGCAAATTGTGTGATGCTAAGAAGAATGCTGCTAAAATTTTATATAATAATATTATAACATAATGTTTATTTTCTATAATAGTCTGAATTTAGCTCAATATCTTTATATCGTATTTACATTGTCTAATAGAAACTTTAGAATTAATACATGTTCTCCAAAATACCCCTCAAACCTAATAACTAAAATAATTATGCCAACAAGATGAAAATGCCTAACCTGCAGGCTACAATTTAGGTAGGTGTTTTTCTTTTATAGGGAAGGTATTATTTTCTCCTTCTAACTCATAGCTATAAATAAATAAACCAATCAATTAAGACTCTGTTTGATTTCATTTGTGATTTTTTTATTTAACAAGATAAATAAAATTTACATTTCTTCATTTTTTCGGAAACAGAGAAAACATCGTACGTTAGTCCTTAAGATACTATTCTTTAAGAATATTCTACAAAATTCAACTAAATGCAATGCTTATCTAAATGGAAAGAAGGAAAGAAACATTTCTTGGACTCTTGATACTCTTGCAGCTTGGCTTGGTGTTCAATATTTAGAGTGTAGAATTTGAATAAGGATGTGATGAACTGGCTTTCACTTTAAAAGAATATAATTGTTCCTTATTGATAAAATAAATATAAGTCCAACCAAGAATATGGTACTACTAGTGGAGAATTTTCCACCTCCACCTCCCCCATATGAATTTATTTTCTGCAATTAAGCTACTTCCTAATTTTTATAAATATATTTGAAATTTTCAATTCTTAATTTTTAATCTAAACTATCATGTAATCAAAATTCATAATAATGGGATGAAGAGAAAAGTTTAATTACTGATTATTTCTGATATAGATGACAATCAATTTTGCCCTGCTTGAAATGGATTTTTCTTGGACTAAATAGTATTAACTGTTGCAATGAGTTGGAGATAAAGTTAGTGAATTTGGTTTGAGCTTGATAATATATGTAACTTATTTTGAATAATATTATTTCTCATACTTAGAAATTCAAGATCATATTATTTTCAAATACTTATATTTGTAAATTATACTGCTTTGATTTTAAGTTTAAACTACTATAACCTAATGTTCGGCTAAAGTCATATTTTGGCCGTCAAGCAAAGTTTGCCCAATGCAACACGTTGTCGCCCCTAAAATTGGAGCTTTTTCCTAATTAATAACAATTTCATCTTTATTCCAATTTTTTATTTCATTAGAAAATAATACTAGCTAGTAATCATATGATATATTTCTAAACATTTTATAAATTTTAAACACTTTTATCTCTTAAAACAAACTATTGTAAACAACAATTTCCTCATAGGAAAACCTAAGAAATAACTGAAAATTTTAAAGTTAAAATATTTATCTATGATTTTATGTGCATACACTATTCTAGCCTTTTTATACTCCTATATTTCTTTTTTAAATTTCAGAAGGAAGCACAGTCAATGATTGCTTCAAAATTATATTTAACTGATAGACTTTCTACAATTAAATTAATTGACAAAAAATGTATTTTATCTTGATTGCTACTAACCATTCAAAAATAAAAATTTTAAATTATAAAATCATCCCAAATCGATTTAGACTTCTTCGTCACACCCAAAACACATTATAAATAATTTTATTTTTTTTCATTACATCATGAATAGAACAACTTCTTTACATCATTAAATCAAAACGACAACTACATCTAAAATCAATATGAAATATAATAATTACTAATAAATAAGTATTTAAAAATATTATTAAGTAGAAAATCATCTATTAAATAATTCAATTAAATCAAAACTTAAATTAAATTCAGTCAAATTACGTGATGCCCACGAATCTAATCCCATATTAACCTCATAGTACTTTAAAAAAAAATTTTAAAAAAAAAGTAATAGTGGGCACGCCTAAAACTATAGCCATCCAGGTAGGGAAAATATTTTTTGTCCAAGTGGAAGAGAGAGGCCGAAGCAGCCAATCGAGACTAATTATTATGTTTTCGTCAATTTCCATTTCGACATTTCCTCTGTCTTGTATTTTCTTGTCCTTCTGAATGGCGACCTTTTTGTCTTTTTGAATTAATATATGCATACAAATCATTTATTTTATTTTATTTCAAAATGTAGATTTATAGAATAGGATTTATTGCACTTTAATTACCCTTTAAAAAATTTCAGATTTTGGACTTTTCCACTGAAATATTCAATATATAATCGTGCATTCCAAAATAGTAATTAGTGTTAAACACGACCCCCCAGTCACTTATTCAGTTCAGTGGGGGCTAATATGTAACAATAATTATTATTTGGAGACACGATTGTATATTGAATATTTCGGGGAGAAACTGCAAAATTTGAGATTTTTTAGGGGGTTAAATTGCAATAAGTCCTATAAAATATGATTAATTGCAATAGTATGCAAGTCTTTTCTTGATTCCCATGCATTTCACACCCCATACAAAAATTAAATAACAAAAGACATGATATATTTTTTTACTGAAAGTTAGCATGTACATATATTTTTTTTTCATAATAAGTTAACCTCAACCTAAGGTAGTCATTGTCCGGGAGAAAAAGTCCTAAAGATTAAAAAAAAAAAATCATAGTACAAATTAAGACGGTTTTTAATTGACCAAAAATATAAAATAAGTCCTAATGTCAAATTGATTTTTGGTAGCCAAATGAAAAATTACGAGTCCAATTGAAGTAAAGTCAAAATTTTCCTTCTATTTTGACCTTTTCGGAAACATTAATTATATATTATACAAGGATACATCGGCGTAACATCGCAATGGAAATGCTCTTGTTAGATTAGAATAAAATGGATCATTTAATTCCTGAAATGAATATTAAATTTTTTATTTCATTTTATTACTCTAAATTTCAATTTTAATATACGTGCCTTTTTTGTTCTTGTTTTATTTTTATACTTTACCCTCTTGGTTTATCAATATGAGAAATAGGTCATCTTATTCAATTGTATATATTCATATTGAATTTTAGAAATAAAGATAATAGTTTTTTTGTTCTTATTTGATTTTCATGCTTGCCCTGTATGAGAAATAGATCATCTTATTCAATTGTATTTAAGTTGAATTTTAGAAATGAAGATAAGAGTTTATCCCAATTTTTATGGTTGGAATTCTTATTCCATCATCATATTAAGGATGCGTTAATTCCTACTTTAGAATTAATGTGACTTTATAACTTGTTGTGCAATCTTTTGTTGTTTTCAATTTTGTTACTAATTTAAATTTCTTCCTTCACTTAAATAAAGAACTAAGTCAAAAAGCCTTCTTATATTAATACTTTCTAAAATAAATTTTAAGTTTATACTTACCTCACTGATGTACCCTAATTTGTTTAGTTTTCTTATCCTAACTATCATTTATTTGGTGTCTATATATATACACTTAAGCAAATACTTATATTTTAAGTGTTCAATATGATCCTCGTATTTCTAATCTAAATTAATTCAAAACTTCTATATACAACATCATTAAACACCATTTAGAATGATTCTTTATTTGTATCATACTAGCCTTCAAACTTGTTATTTTTTTATCTGCTTATACTATAAAAATTTGAACAAATTAACCTTGCGTAGCACAGGGAACATGTTATGGTATTAATTAAGATACAACACATATTCAATCTGTATAGGCTTTATACGTAATTAGAACAAGATTAATCTATTTAATATTAATACATACATAATTTAATTTAAAAGATTTTTAGTGAATTATATATAATTACTAAAAATTAAAATAAAAGATTATTAGTACCATCTACAACATCTGCTTAATTTCAGCTTATATGACTCAGCCACCTTGAAAATTAAAATTCAAACCACTCCATCAAGCCCCGTATGAATGCAATTGCATTTTTAATTTCCTAACAAATAGGGCTGCCTAATTGTGTTCTTCTGCCCATCAAATATTAGTTGCTAGCATGGTCCTCTGTGCTATGCATGGTCAATTAATTTAATTATTTCTATAAAAATATTAAAGATATGAAAATTTTGAAAGCTCATGCAGTATATGTAATATATATATATAATATGATATGAATTTTTTTTCTCATGATAGAAATAAAATATGATCGTATTAAAAATTATTGATTCAAAATGATAGGAAAACTAATAGATTTAGAAGATATCAAAATTTTAGAATTTATTCAAGCGACCATCAATTTCACAAGTAAATAAAACAATTGAAATTAGATTCATTTACCATAATTATTTCATATGCATTGCATAATTATATTTAAACTTCTGTTAAATTAATTTTAAAAAATTGAAAGAAATTGTGAATTATAGAACGTTGTAATTACTTGAGATTAAAGGTATGATGACGATTTATTAAATTGAACGGTTAAAATATAAGAAATGGGATAAAAAAAAGCTTTGAAAATCTATATAATCAACTTTTTCAAATATTGTTCAAATCAACTAAAATAATACGATAGTAAAAATTAAAAATTCAAGAAAGAGTATATTTATAAAATTATCATAGACTTAAAATCAATTTAAAAATATAAATTAATAAGAGGGCCTCCGGTTTGATTCTTTTCTTAGTTGTGAAATAAGTGAAGAATTAAGATTAAAACTAAAATAACAAAGATTGATAAAGGAATTATAAAATCAAGCTGATCTTCGATATATATCCCTATAGTCTATTTCTTCTTCTTTTCTCTTTAAACAAAAAAGTGGGGATATTTTGATTATTTTTTAACATTTGTTTAATTATTTTATGTGATTTATCTACTATAAATAGAATGCTTGTAACTTGGAGGGTCTTTAATAATATACAATATGATATAAATGTTTGTTAATATTTATAAAATAATAAAAATATGTGTAAGCTGAAAAATCTGCTGATTAAAATATAGACATTTAAAATTTGATTCAAAATAAAATTTGAACGAACTAACTTGAACTTGATTCACCAGCTAACTCGACTCATTTGCACTATAGTTTAGCAATTTTGATATTCTACACTAAAAGGGCAACATGTGAATTTGCATTGAAATATCTTGACTTAATTAGGAAAAAACAAAATGTTGACGCCTAAGTCTTGGCTCTCTCCCATGATTCACGTGTTACAAAAAGGAGTAGCCTCCAAATTGAATTTGATGCTCTAAAGTTATATTATGATAAACGAGAAAATTAAGGATAGGTTTACTTGGCCGAATAATGATAGTTTGATAAAATATATTTGGGTTAAATGCAATTACAAGTAATAGCAACCGTCCAATAATTATTATTTCATGAAATTACACGTTATGAATTTTCACATTTGATTGTGATACATCAATATAATTTATTCGTTTTGTAAAATGGATTGATTGTTTTTACATATTTATCCTTTTAGATAAAAATGCAAACAAAAATTACGTTTTAAATTTATCGTCGAAGGCACAAATTAAATCTTGTCTTGTTAGGTTGCCCCAAGATACTGCTAAAAAAATATTGATCACTTAAATTTACTCATAAATAAGTGATATATATGTGATACTTAAGTGATAAATAATATATATATATATATATATGATACTTAAGTGAACGATCTTATATTATTTTTTTTAAAGTCATTATTTATATGAAAAGTGATTTTCGTCCCATAATTTAAATAATTAACAATAATTTAGATTTTGTTATTCATTTTTCTTTTCTTTTTTTGTCATATTGTCTAGTAATATCTTTTGACTCGGGCTCCATTTAATATCAATAACTAATAGGAAAATCTTTAATAAAACTTTCATACGCATCAAATGAATAATATTTGAAGATTAATAACTAACAAAAAAATTCCCAACAAAATTAATGTACAGTAAAAAAAAATCAAATAAAACAAATATTCAATTAAATAAAAGTCCACACATATTAAATAAAAATCGTATTAATAACCTCATAATTTTTTTTTAGGGGAAGACTGTTAATATAACCAATTCTTGATATCAAAACATCAGATTCAAAATATTCAAAATCAATAACTAAGAAAAAATTTTCTAACCAAATTACTATACAGTAAAAAATTTAACAAAATTACTATTCGTTAGAATAAAATACTCCACACGCATTCAGGGGCAAGAAAATGAAATTGCGTAATATATAGATATTAATAGGGGCAAAATGGGTATAAATAATTTTTTAGAAGGAGGTCAGGAGGGTGTTTGAAGGTTTATGTAATATACGGGGATTTTTTATTGTGCTCCTATAATACAAGAGGGCAAAGTGAATTTAATCCAACTTTTTTTTGTCAATTAGGCTACAAGTAATAGGCAATAATTGGATTGTTCTCTTGAGTGATGAAATTTGCATTTTGCCGCATGTGACAAGTAGTCCCATCAAAATTCCATATACATACCGACAAGAAGTCCGTGTCAAAGTGACTCGACATGTACCGTCCTCTGGGTAGCCATGTGCAAAAACAGGTCAAGTACGTATGCTAAGTTAAATGTACGACAAATTAGTGCTATATATCAATCAACGTAACACAGAGACAAACTACACTAGTTGTCGCACACGCAATGGTTAATTATTATTATTTAAATTGAATTCAGATATTATATAATTACTTGTATACATGGTAGATCTAATTAATCAAAATTCTATGATTATTTAGATAAAATAGGTTGATTATAAGAAAAGCTTCTATCATTTGGATTGTTTATAGAAAATCTTCATATTTTAAAATCATAAATATGCCATTGACATTTGTCTCTACCGTATATATTTTCTTGATTGTTAATTGCCAATATAAAATTTTGAACAAGCATAAAGTTGGATGCATTTTCTAGGATTAATTATGCCTATCTTCCATTTGACATATGACATTTTTCAATTTAACTTCTCGTGATTTTAAAATTATCGACAACTACTCTATGGGTTTACTAAATTACGTAAACCATTCATCGAATTAAAGTTTTGGATGAAATTTGATAATGTTATTCAAAAGATTAATTGAACTTCCAAATATTTCATTACCTAGTATTTGAATTTTTACAACCTAAATGTGGTAATTGTCACTACAACACAGATTCTATCCAAAATCCTATCTTGATAACAGGTCTATGATAATTAACCATACAAGGATCAACATTGGCCAATACAAATTTATTAGCCTTCGATAAATAGTACATAAAAGCCAATGGACACTAGCCTAATTGGTTAGAGGAAGGTCTCATAATCATAAAGCTATGAGTTCAAATCCCATCGAGCACGTGTGGGCTTTTTATCTACTACATAGTAGTTTTAATTCTATTGTATAATAGTTTATTTTATCTATTATGTATTTGACTTTTGAATGTATTAAAGTATTTATATCAATATATTGATAATGTAATGATTGAATATAATTATTTTTCTAAAAATAATAATAATAATAATAATAAATAAATAGTACATAAGATACAATGACCCAAATCTACGACTAATATGTAAATTATTTCACAAATTCCTTCCGTCCCTTTGGACATAATCCACACAAATACTACTAATTTTATGTCTAAATCTTGGATTTTAATGAGAAAAAATATTAAAGAAAATATTTTACATGATAAAAAATAATGTAACATTAATTGTGCTTTAATCTTTACATATATATATATATATGTAATTTTTTTTCCCCTCTTCTTCCTCAGTTGTACCAACTATAGTATAAAGTCTAAAAATCAAAATCAAGGAAATTCCTATTTTCAATATGTTATCCGTATGCCCTAAAAATAGTTCAAATTGATGTGCGCAAATTAGCTATGGAGGACAATTCAATCAAATCATGAATAATAAAGGAGAAATTGTCACATATAAATTTGGAATATGGATAGTAAAATCCCAACAATATAATCCATGAGAGAAATGCGTACTTAAACTTCAATAAGATTTACAAACCAAAATTTTCTTTTACAAATTATATATAATAAGATTTTATTTTTATATGTTTTATTCATACACTTAATTTAAAGTAATATTAATGTATCAAAACTAATTCTCAATTAACCAAAATTCACTATCAAAGACAGCCGTCTATTGTGACGTTGCAAAACGTCTTAATAACTATGTTATTGTAACATTAATATGTCACGATAAATAGTCATGTTACTAAAAAAAAGACATGAAAATGGTCCCTCTTTTTGTTTTTGTATTTTTTTTTTCACCTAAATGTTTAAAGATTTTTACCCCTATCATTGTTTGAGTAAGTCCTTACATCTCTATTAATTAATATAGTGACTCTAATGTGCCACAATATATCATATATGACACTAAGTTTGAGTAAGTCCTCATATTTCTATTAATTAATATAGTGACCCTTGAGTAAGTCCTTATATCTCTATTAATTAATATAGTGACCCTAGTATGCCACTATATATCATGTGACAGTAGCCTTTTTTAATTTTTTACTTTTTCCTTGGTTGTGATTTTTAATGAAAATTTCAAGAGAAGATATAAAAACCACATGCTTTTTGTCAAATAAGTACTTTATATATATATATATTTATCCAATCTTCCTAAATACAAATGTCTGTATGTATTCATTACAAAATAATTAATTGACAATAAAAAAATAAACAGGCGTGATGAAAATAATAGTTAATGACCTAAAACTAACATTTATAACGAAAACAAGAGCCAATGACCCAAGATTAATTAGGTCAAAATATTATTTATCGTCATTCACAAAAAAATAATAATAATAATAAAGTTTCGTATTATTGTCATAGTAAAACTAATTATGAACTCTTACCGATCTTTTTTTTTTAAAAAAAATAAATAATAATAATAATTTTGACTCGTGATAATTGTTTAAACATCCTCCACAACAACGCTTACAAGACAATTTGATGAACATCCGACAAAGAAATCAATGACATACTCAATGACATATGCAGTGATGCAGTTACATATGGCTCGGGATGATTGTTCTCCTCCCCCTCTTCTACTTCTTTCTTTCTTTTTTTTTTTTATTTCCCCTATTCATTAAATAAATTTCACAAGAAAAATTATGAATATAACAAAAACTATTTTTATATTATTGATAATATATGTATTTATGGAATATAGAAAAGAAGATTTCTTATTGTGCATGTATATATATATATATTAATAAAATAATAATATTAATAATAAAACGTGATTCAAATTCTGTAGCCGGGCCGCCATCAAATTTCCTCCATACGTACTAAAATGTAAATAATAGTTGCTGTCCATGCATATATTCTGTTGTTCGTGAGGAAGATCTTTGACAGGACAACTTCCTACTCAAATAAAATACAAAAATAAGTCTTCTTCTCATATACATAATTTCATTAAATATTAAGTAATAAACGTTAAATGACAAAGAAAAAAGCAAAACGAAAAGAAAAAAAAACAACATATAAAATATAAACATCAAACTGGGTAGCCTAAATAATAGAAATAGAAAGTCTAAATAAGAGACTAAAAAAAAAAAAACCAGGAAATCGGGGGAGTGTGGAATGCCTTGTCTATCGAGGCAAGGGATTTCAAATTTTCCTAGGAATTTTCTATCACAAAGAAAAAGAATAAAATGATAATTCATTTTTATTTTTGTAAGAAAAAAAAAAAGTGGCTTTAAAAACACCCCTAAATGAAGTTTCTTCTCCATCATAGTATTAAAAAGTTTGACAGAATTTATATAACAATACCGCACCCCAAAGTTAAATAATAGATCTGATGATAGATGTAAACGAGAGACGATCGAATTGACGAAGGAGTGATGGATATGGAGGAAGGAAAGTAGCAATCCACTATAGATGATGTGGTCGGGGAGTTGTGGAGAAAAAGGAAAAGATAAAAATTGGATAAAGTAGAAAAAGATCTCCAGAGAGAAACCTGACTACCGTGGAAATGACGGTCGGCTCTATAGTGGCTGTCCAGGTGGGATCTCCAAATTGGTGAAGAAAACAGCCCCTCAGAAGAAAGAAATGAAGTGGGGGGCACTGGCCCTAGGTGAAAATGAAATACAAGAATAAGTCCGATGGTTGTATTTTTATTCATTGTCAGATTTCATGGTCTAAAGGGTGAAAAAATAGTTGTAAATTTTTATATGAAAATAAAAATATATTTTAATTTTTTATTTGAAAATATTGAATAAGATAAGTATAGATTTGAAATATTGTTAAGACTGTAATATTTATGCAAAAAAAGATGTGTTTTCTTTTAAAAATATGTATATTTTTCTTATTTTGAAATAATATTGGTTACTCATGTCAAATCAAATTTGAATTTGACTGATGTGGTAATGGAGTAAAAGAGTGTACGTAGAAAGGAATGAAAATAAATCTGAGTGATATTCTTAATAAAAAGATAGATAAACAAATAATTTCTAGTTCTTAAATAGTAAAACCTATGAATAGGGCAAATATCGCCATAGGAAACGCAAGCATTGTGCTTTCGTTTTCAAATTCCCTATATCTATTATTATAAAAAAGAGATCATAAGTTTTTATATAAAAATGAAAACATATTTGAATGATTGGTATGAAAAAGTTGAGTATGATAGGCATACAAATGACAAATTACTAAATTAATAATTTTTGTGTTTAAAATCACTTTTTTTTTGTTTTTAAATATAGGTATATTTTAATTATTTTGAATGATAACGGATATATTATATCAAATCAAAATCTAATTTTAATTAACATGGTAATAGTATAGTTGAGTAAGTGTAAAAAAAGGTTTGAGAATAAAAATGTATTTCTAGTGAAGAAGATAGATAAATAAATGATACTGATCAATTTTCAAATATTGAAAAATGAAGAGATTCTCTTTGTAATACAACCAAACGAAGCCTCAGCTAGGCTAGGGTTGGGAATACAGCTATTATCTATATTATATATAAAATCTATAAATGACAAAAATAATTATTCTTGGTGGTATATTTTCACCCGTTATTCCTAATATACCCTTAATCCCGCTCTAATAACTCACAACCTAATTTTCTCTTAAAACCAAATTATGTATGCATAATATTAAAATTTCTAATTATATTATAATTATTAAATACATACAATGTGCGTCATATCTCAATATTACATAATATTTTATTTATATTACGCACTCGAATTGAATATGCATCACTGTATATTTCCACGTGCAACCTAATAATGCACCACATGTAAAAATAATATTAAATTTACATAGTCCTATGTTGAATTTTAGAATTTTAAAAGACATTCCAAAGAATTATTACAATACATAGATCTTTCCAATCTTTCATAATATAATATATACTTTATTATGCACTTTATTCATCAATAACATATAATAAAATAAAACTAATATTTATATAAAGAAATATTTGTTTAGAATAGGGATATAAAAGGTAAAATACTATTTGAAGAACAGGGATCTGTCGTGACATATCAGCTTTCATGCATTTATAATTCAATCTCATGGAGCATTTGAGAATATACGAGTGGCTCTCCCAAATCCCAACCTCCATTATTACGAGAATTTGGAGCTCTGAAGAGATTAAAAAATGGCGGAAAGGGAGGAGTATGCGGAGAGTCTGCTGCAGAAAGATTATTACTATGAGGGATGCCCAGGATGTAAGGTCGATCAGCAGAAACAAATACATAGAGGGCTTCCCATTAAGCAAGTTCTTACCATATGGATTATTGTGCTCTCCACTGGTATAAATCAACTTGATTTCTGTTTTCTCATTTATGTTTTTCCTCTCTGAATTTGCGGAATATTTGGTTTTTGTTCTGTTTTGATTCTGTTTTAGCATTAGCTGTTTCCAGTTGAGCTTTGTTTGTTGTCCATGCTTAAAGCGTTTCTTGTTTTGTGTGTGTGCACCTTTACAGCTCTGACAATATCATCTCTCTTCCCGTTTCTTTACTTTATGGTAAGTAAATTTTTTGCTCTGGTAATTATTCACCTTCCGTATGTAAATGATATTTAAATTTACAGTTTGAATGCATACAGTTCTTTCTATTGAGTTTTTGTTGCCAAATTAATCAGTTTACATATTAAGAAGAGGGAGGAGTTTTTGTTGCCAAATTAATCAGTTTACATATTAAGAAGAGGGAGAAATGAAAACGGAGAAGCAGAATATATTATTGGTTTTCTTTTGTCTTTTTTCTGATGTATGATATGTGTAGCTCAAAGAGCCACAAGCAGAATATTATACGTTTGGCTGGGTTAGATTGTCAAGACATTGAAAGGAGACACAAATCCTCTCCAATTGTCTAATCAAAATTGGCTTACTAGACATGAATGGAACAATTGAACTGAAGAAAAACAACTGGTGCCATTTTTCTCCCGTGAGATGGCAAAATAAAATAACTCAAATACAAATCAGTTTATTTATTTTTGTCAAAACAATCAAGCATGGAGTCCACACTTGAGTTGGAACTATTACAGTTCGAGCATAATTGGTCTAATGATATTTCAGCTGCGTGAATGCTTTCTACTACTAATGGCTGGGATATTTATGGTGGACTGTCTGATATGTCCCATGACAATATGCCTAGTTGGCTTCATCCTCTGCTTCCACGCGTCTGGCTTTAACGGCCGTGATCATCCGGGTTATTGTACCGGGTCTAATCCGATCAGCTGTGCCTGCTGAATGAGCCTCCCCTCTTGGGGCTATTTTCCATTTGAGCTTCTTCTTGGATAAATTACTTCCTATATTGCCCATTTGGACCTTCTTTTTAATAATATTTCTTTTATTCAAATCATCATTAAATGGGCATTTTGACCGTAAGAATTTGAGAATTGAAACCAAAGTAAAGTCCACTGAAGGTCTTTGTGAACCATTCATTAAGTCAATTGCGTCGTGTAAGATGAAATTTTATGGATTTACTCATGGCAAATGCAGTGAGCTTGACATAACATATGTTCCCTTTTGTCTGTTTTTATCTTAATGTCGACCTTTTGATGCAGGTAAGAGATTTTCACATTGCAAAAAGAGAAGAAGATATTGGTTATTATGCTGGTTTTATAGGTAGGCTAAATTATTCACATTCTTTTTTGGTTTTTTTTTTTTTGAATTAATTTTGTTAGCTGGTTTCTGTGACTAATTTCTTGATGTACTCTGATAAATCGTAATGAAATTCAACTTGTGAAGGGTCCTCATATATGCTTGGGAGAGTATTGACATCTGTCCTGTGGGGAGCTGTTGCTGATAGATATGGTCGAAAACCCGTAATAATTATAGGCTGTGCAACAGTGTTAGTGAGCAAAATTCTTTGTTTTAAGCTTTCATATACAGTCATCTTGGATGTCCTGATAACTGGATGATTATTCTTCTACAGTGTTGTTTTCAACACTCTATTTGGACTCAGTATAAACTTTTGGATGGCGATCACCACAAGGTTTCTTCTTGGAAGTTTGAATGGTGTACTCGGACCAATAAAGGTACCGTTCTTGCACACAGCTGCTGTTTTACCTTCTAGTTAACCTTTTTCTCCTATGGGTTCCTCATATTACGGTTTAGCCTTACTCAATGACCAGGCGTATGCATGTGAAACGGTTCGTGAGGAGTACCAGTCTTTGGGATTGTCGGCGGTAAGCAGTTATTAATTGTCTTCTATAACTTTGTTGTGTATGTACAGTGTTCCATTTTAGAAAGACCCTGTTCCATCCGCTGGAAGAGAGTGTTGAGAAATCACGTACTGTTATGTTGTAGGCATTATTCATATGGCAGTTTCTGAGGATATAGCTTACATATTTTTCAGGTTAGCACAGCATGGGGCACAGGGTTAATTATTGGACCAGCTTTAGGCGGCTATCTTGCTCAGGTACTTATATATATATATATATATATTTCATCTGAATTTTCTTTACATGCTGGTATTGTAAAATGAATATGACTAGGCCAAAGGGGGAGATCCAACGTGATGTTCCGTCGTCGTTGATACAGCTTAACAATTTGCCACCCTTTTATGCATTGCAAGCAGGATTTTGTTATATTCTGTTCGAAAAATAGATCAACCAAAGAGCAAATAATTTTCTAAGAAATCAAAATCATAATATCAAAATAACAAAGTTCTTCTAGGAGAGACTCTAGCATCCCTTCACCATCTTTTGACCCCCTCGAGAAGCTTATTATTTCCAAAAACAACATTTTTCTCACTATTGATAAAGGTAAACTGAATATCCGATGCTTGGAGATTGTAGTTGATAAATTATCAATTGGGAAACCATAAGAATCCAATAGAGCTTCCCGCATCTTTTTTATATCGTGGCACATGACTTCAATTTCTACTTAGGACACTGAGCTTATCAATAAAGAGTTCTCCAGCATGAACTTCATCTTATCTGTAAAGTCTCTGTGCTTTATGTTTTTGAGGAGTGAAGGATGTATCCTAGAAGTTCATCTAACTACCTTATAAATTTTCCTCTGCATATTTCCCTTGACATTTTTAGCTCTTATGCATGGGGAGCATTGTGAAAATCAAATGATGCAATACAAAGGATACTACTATCCTGTCCATGAAGTGAATGTGTGACATCCATCACATATGGTGTTGACATTGCTTAAACATTTATCGCATATTTCCAGAGTATATGACATCTACTCTTCTTATAATTGTGAACAACATTTGACTTTATATAGAAAGCCCCAGTGATATCTATAATTATCAATAAAACATAATGTCATATTTTGATTCTGACGATTTAATTGTCTGGCGCATCCAACTTCTTTGTTATCAGAAGTGTAATTTAGTGTCATTTGTTTTAAATTTCCCAGTTGGACTTGCATGTATATATCTTCCTCTTCTTTCAATTTATCATATTTTTTTCTCCTTTTCTCATATGCAATGTTTTAACTAAGCCTGCAGAGAAATTTCCTGGAATATTTGGATCAAATTCTTTCTTTGTAAGGTACTTATACTCTTTCTCCTACCACTTTTTGCAAAATTATCTTCATATTCCGACTCGGTGATCTATAACACAAGAACATCTTTTGTAGATTTCCATACTTCTTGCCATGTCTGATAATTTCAATCTTTGCGGCCATTGTGACTGTTGCTTGTTTCTGGATCCCGGTATGTTTCTGTTATACCTAACATTCTTTGTTTCTTCATCTGATATATCATTCAATTCCTAAATTCATTCTGGCCAGTTTTCATTGAAAGTTTATAATATATGTGGTGGACTTTGCCTCTACCAGAGTGTCTGCAGAACTAGAAAGGATGTGTATGCGTTTGCAAATAAAATTGATAATGCCTTTATATCTTCATTTTTTAAATCATGTTGCCATGATTATGTGGCCTAAATATGTGTGAATTGTTCCATGGTGATTTGTTCTAAGTTTTAAGAAATGCAGGAAACCTTGCACACACACCCCTCAGGGAAGCTATTACCTCAAGATTCCTATGATGCTTTGGAGTCTGCAACTCAAGAGTCCAATGAAAAGGAGGAGATGAAGGAAGGACAAAATACTACTCCTAAGGAAAGCCTATTTAAGAACTGGCCCCTTATGTCGTCCATCATTGTATATTGCGTTTTCTCAC
>JACFYI010001699.1:32553-49266 GCA_014898755.1 Handroanthus guayacan
CATATATGCTTTTATAAAAATATAGGGTTGTAGATAACATATACTTGGCATTAATCCATGCAATCGAACATGAGATGAAACATAAATTGGAATAGAGGATACAGAGTGAGGGTCACGAATGATATATGATATATAGTTGGCAAGAACCCCTCCAATTGAATAGAAAATGAAATATGAATAAAAATAGAGGATTCAAAGTGAATATTTTAATTAACACTACATTTGTATCAACATTCAATTAGCAGAACACAGAACAGGTACATGTGTGTCTATAATTATTTACCTTCTCCTAATCATCAATGCGGATCTAACTCAGTTATTGAGGCATCATTGAGCTCGTTAGAAATTCTTTGATGAATTGCTCCTCTCTGACTCTCTTGAATCGTAATCACGAAGGAATAAAGCCTCTGAATCATCAGTACTAGGCAAGTAACATGGAGGCTTAGAAGGTACTCCCAAAGTTAAGGTGAAGCTCTTTAACATGAGAACAATAGCAGCCATTGTTGGTCTATCAGTTGCATTTTCTTGAACACACAACAAGCCAATGTGAATACATCGCATTATGTCTCTCATCAAACCCAAACTAGACTTCAGGAGTGGATCCACCACATTTGCACATGTTCCATCTCGCCAATTTTTCCATGCCTGTAATAATAACAAACAAACAATATAATTATGTATAATCAGCTAACTTTAAAGCATTAAGGATATGTCATTTTTTCTTATTGTGTGCGTTCGGACTTACAAAACTCAAGAGGTCCTGTACATTCTCCCCACTTCGAAAGCAATTATTTTTTTGGCCACTAATAATTTCCAAGGTTAGCACCCCAAAGCTAAAGACATCCGATTTAGTAGAAAGTATCCCATGCAGTACATATTCAGGCGCCATATATCCACTGCAATATGCAAATTATGATTATGATTAAGACACAATCGTAACGCTTCTAGCTTATTCTTACGAAGTTTGTGGTCCAACTAATACTTACTGGGTGCCGACAACTCTGTCAGTGTTAGCCTGAGTTTCATCTTGTCCAAATAATCTTGCCACACCAAAGTCTGCAATTTTCGGGTTCATATCTCCATCTAGAAGTATGTTACTTGCTTTCAAATCACGATGAATGATCTTGAGTCGAGAATCCTCGTGCAAGTAGAGAATTCCTCTAGCAATACCTGTTATAATTTTATAGCGCCTATCCCAAGCCAAATATGTATGCTTGATCGGGTCTACATGTCCAATTAAATTAAAATTTCAAATCTTGTACATCTTTTGTAAGTTTTACTCTATAATGTAAGGAGAAACATTACCAAATATAAAAAGATCAAGACTTGCATTTTGAACGAATTCATACACAAGCAGCTTCTCCATTCCTTCTAGGGAGAATCCCAAAAGTCTAACCAAATTCCTATGTTGAAGTTTGGCCAGTAATAGGACTTCATTCTTGAATTCTAGATCGCCTTGTCTTGAATCACTAGACAATTTTTTGACAGCTATTTCTTGTCCATTAGGAAGTTTTCCCTAAGAAGGATATATATCATACAAGTTATACCTTGAACTTCAATTTTGTTTTCTCTTTGGAGTAATTGTTGCAAATCAATATATTGAATTACCTTATAAACGGCTCCAAATCCACCTTGCCCCAACTTGTTATTATCAGAGAAATCATCCGTTGCAGCCTTAATTATGCTAAAAGCATATTGTAGAGATCTGGGGGTGCTAATATCGTCCACAGCCTCACCAACTAAAACAGAACATTTAGTTCAAATCTACCAAAGGTAAATAAACTTTTACAAAAATCAACAAACACAACTCAAAAGAATATGCTTTTATAAAGGAACATTACTCTCAATATTTTCCATTGGTTTCTTCATCATGCACTTTCTCAACAAGATGCAAACGGAAACACCTAGTGCCACGGACGAAACAATTGAAACAACAACGATAATATATATAGTTCGAGTTTTATTATCATCACCATTTCCTGCAAAAACACAAGGAACTTGATGTGTAATACGCATAATTTGATTAACATTTAACAATGTGTAAGCTAATCAGTCAATTTAAAACAGAGATACTCTTTTTTCTTTCTTATGGCAATAAGAAAAAAATTAAAATACTTGAAGTTAGTTTATAACGTAGAAGAGTATATGATTACCCGGCGGTGACAATACTGGTGGCCCAGGCGGAGGCGCGTGCCCTAGTTCTTGAAGCCTAGTTTCATTATAAAAGGGTTCAATATAATAACGAATATTGCAGCTGAGGCGGAGGAGTCTAGCCCCTCTCTTCCCATCGCAACAATCCGGTATTTCTGCAGCGGCACCAATTAAGCAACTGTTGCAGTCATCTCTAGACAAATCGGGGGTGCATTGGACCAGAGCAAAAATTTTCTGAAGGTCCGACACAGTCACGTTCCCTGCCGCCACTTTCCGGAAAGAACCACCATAAGCGGCCAAGCTCCGGAGGTTGTCCAACAGCGTTGTCAAAGCCTTCTTAAACTGACCGGGACTTGTGACATCGGGTCCATTCCAACTCCAATAAGTGGGATCATTCTCCAGTTTCCTAAATATCGTCTCATTTGAGTACCGTAACGTGCAGAATTCAGCCCAGTCAATCGCCTGTTTTTGATTCGGGCATGATTGTAGAAGCTCATCTGTAGCATTTCGGACACACTCGCGACACTTGTCGAGCTGAATATCGCCTCGACAAAGGGCCGCCGCATTGGCTCTGTCCGGGTCTTGACCGAAAGAAACGTTGTAAAAGCCATTGTCATCAATGCCTGTGGACAGGACCGAGAGGGCGGCGTTAAGATTGGTGCTGTATGTGCTGTTGGCGGTGTAATTACCATTGTTTAGACACGTAGGATATTGAGATTGGACAGAGGCTAAGAGGTTTCCCAGAACGAGTAAAATGATGGCAGGCGGGATTCTTTGGGGATTCATAACTGTGTATATATTTTTACAGGATTTGTTGTCTTGAAGTTTCATAGACAAACGGAAAAGTAATGAAATAAGAGAGACAATATTACGGGTGGAAGTATGAATAATTAAGAACCTCGTGATGTTTTTAAAAATCCGTGTGATCTCTCGGTCCATCTTTATTAATTTTCTTTTGAAGAAATTTGAAGTCACTTTCAATGTAAGCTGCTGGTAAAGTCACTGAATTTGTGATCGTGGACCCTTAATTTAAGGCCACACGTTAGAATAAAGAAACAAATATTAAATTGTTATCAAACAACATCATTTCATGCACTGGCTTTACATTAATTTCTCTAAATCTGTAATGCCAGATTAATTAAAGCTACCACTATCTCTTATTTCACCTACGAAGAAGGTTGCCTTGTATGCACATTAAAGATAAATATAATAAAAAAAGAAAAAAGAAAAGAAAAGAAAAGAAAAAACAATTCAATAAATTAACTGTTATAATCTAAACACAAATTAGGAATAAAACACAAATCAATATGAAAGTTTATGTGATTCGCTTAAATTGGACTCAATCTGAATGAATATGAAAGAATTGTACTATTCGAAAAGCAAGCGGAAGAGAAGAGCACAAAATAATGAAAAGAAATGAAGCTCACATGATCCCTTTTGAATTGTTATAAAAAACTATAAATAATTTTGACCCTAAAATTTTTTTAACATACCATAACATGAACCACCATAAAAGTCTAGACCATTGAACTACAGTTGAGACAACTAATATTAATGCTTAATTATAACTGAATAATACGCAATGCACACTAATCCTCATAAAAATAATGAAAAAAAAAATGTCAACTGAAAAAAATTTAGGCAAAGTTCTTAGGTCTGTCATCATTAAGAAACAGTCTATTAAGACTGGCAGAATGTTTAAATGATGATTTGCAGAATTTGACTCTAAATAAGGTTATATTTTTAGCTTTCAGTTAAAAGTTTTCTTCATTATGAAAACTATAGTATCATATACATTAGCCTAGTAACATTTTACAATCACAAAAAATTATTTTTGGGGATTATTACTACAAAAACTTTTCCAAGTGGACTAAACTCATACAAATTTGGAAATCTTCATTTTATATACATAACTTCTAGACAAGAAACTGACCAAACAAGTTTTAGAAATTTTTAATTGTGAATTTTAAATTTAACACCAAAAAAGGGAAAATAAAGAAAAAGAAAAGGACATCCGAAACTTTTATAAATAAAAATTTTAAATGAAAGAAATCACTGTGTCATTCATACTTTTATAATAAAAAATAAAAATAAATAATAATAATTATAAAAATAAAATTAAAAATAAAAACAAAAATAAAAATCCATGTCTTTCCATCTATTCATAAATTTATTAGATGATGAAATGTCTAGAAACATATTTAATGCTTGACTAATTTAAAGATAAGTTGTTACGCATCGCAAAAACACTAAACAGGGGCAGCCCACCAAGGGAGAAAAAAATGGAAGAAATCATTATCTTGTTCAGACTTTTATAATTAGAATAGATAGATAAGGGAAATTGCACCTTTGGTCCCAAAATTTATCCTCTTTTGCACTTTTGATCCCAACCTTTTTCGAATTGACACTATCCGGACAATTTTTTCCTTTTTTTTTTTTTTTTTTTTTTTTTTTTGCATTTTTAGTCCTTCATGCAAAATTTTGTCAAAAAGTTAATGGTTACGCTAGCGTGGTTTTGACTCCTCCGTTTATGCAATGCATAATTGACTATATAGTTAACTAGTAGAGATGAACTAAAAAGAAAATGATTTACGCAATCCAGTAGAGATGCTAAATTTAAATATTTTTCTTGATTGACTTCGACCGTGGATTGGATTAGTCACGATTTCTCACTCGTTTTCTTACTTTTATTACCTTGGAATTTATAGTAGTCCATGCGACAGAGACAGGACTCCATTAGGACAAGATAAGTGGTTCCTAACATTGACCATTTCCACAGCACGGGCTCTAGCCACCTAAAAATTTTTTCTTCTTTTTATTTTCTTATATATCTTAGCAGGATATTTCAGGGTTATATACATATACAACTCTTAATTAACTATCTTTTTCATTCCAAATTATCTCTTCTAGGTTATCATAATTAACAGTACTAATATTGAACTACAAATTCAAGGATTATGTAAGCAATTGAAAATAACCAAGTTATTTAATGTGAAACATACAAGCTATTTTCTAAAATTTGCCAACTTTTGCAAAGTCAATGCCACTTTTTTGGCCCATACATGTCAAAATCATATCCGCTTTCCAAGTAATTTAGCTTCATCCTCTAGTCCACTTTAAAATGACATGGCCCAATTCCATTCTTAAAAATTAAAGCAAGAGACCAAGCCTCGTTAGCAAAGTGAAGCCCTATAGCGCGAGCCTACCCGCATCGTTTAAACTTTGAATAATTAATACAGAGGCTGTCCATGGGTCGCATTTGGATCAAATTAGAACAATGCGAATCAAGACTTGATTTTCATGAACAAACTCAAATTGGACCAGATCAAGTAGCGAAATAATTTAGACAGCAAAATATACTTACCGGAATAATGAAAAACCAAAATAATAGACAAGAGTGAGACACGAGATTCACGTGAAAAACCTTTTCAATGTGAAAAAAAAAAAAACTACGAGGCAAGAACACACAAAAATCTACTATCACAATGAATAAATACAATACTAAAATATTATGCTTCAGGTTTGAGAAAATACAATGAGTAGAAAAATACAATACAAAAATACTTTCTTTTTGGGTACCTCACTAAAACAACAAAATACTTTAAATCCCTACTATTTGAAAAATTGAAAATATTCTAAAAAAATCTTATAAAGTGATTATATTTTTCTCTACACAAAATGAGAAAATCCTTGTTTCTCTTAATTTTTGCACTATAAAAAACGCAACTCACTCTGCACTTGTATGGCTTCCGAATCCATGCATAATGCATTTATAGGCAAAAGAGTCCTACCTTAACCAATAAATTTTTCAAGGTTATAGCATGGGTGAATGGCCTTTTTCAACCCTTCTCAGCACAAAACATACAGCCGCCTTGCAACTCCAAGCCGCCGAAAAAGGTCAATAAAAGCGGCCGCAATTTCGGCAGCGTGTCTATTTTCCTTTTTTTTTTCTTTTTCTTTTTTTGTCTCTTTTTTTTTGGTAAAGATTAATGAGGCTGATGGAACCCCGACATCCATTAATTTCAAATTAGAATCCGCTGGTAACCCGAAATTTGATAAGAAAATTAGATGTTTTTTTTTATGGGTAAAAATAAGAAAATTAGATGTAAATAAAATAAAAAATAGTTATGTTAAAAATTATAAACCATTGGTTAAACAAAATACCTTAAAAATATAAATTTCTATACTATTAAATATAATTCCACATATATCTGTATCTATGCTATTGTTAAAAAAGAAAAAATCTTTTTTGATAGTTGGGATACCAAATTTTGATTCTTGAATATTATTCTTGATGACAATAACCATTTCACTATTTTAATTGCAATCACAATTTTGAGCATCTACTCCTAAACCATCATTTTTTGGTAATAATTTTGAATTCATATATATATTGAAATGAAACTCTTTTGTGGATCCAACATTATCCTTTTGACAACAACAATCATTACACAATTTTAACTATAACCACTACTCTACCCTTTTGATTGCAACGACTCCTAGACTGCCATTTTTTCATTAAAATATGTGAATATTCATGTATAATTTTTTTCATTTTCATATTTTTATATCTTATTTATTTGAAATAAATAAAATTAATTAATAATATTTTCCCATAATATTTTATAGACATTAGAACTACGTGTATAATTGCTACTACTATTATAAAAAGAAAAATTATTTTATGCACAAAATGGCAATTTAAATGCCAAATTCATAATTTCGATTTTATCCTTCAAAACTACAACCCTCTTCGACTACTATTAATTCAGTCAAAAAATAAAAATTAACAGTGCTAACAAAAGCTTCTCGATCACTTTCAGCGAAAAAACTTCCTCATGTTCCTTAAAAACTCCCAACTTTTTAAAAATTCCTTACTGTTTTTATTATATGTAGGCTCAAACAGAAATCCATATTTAGTCTTCTGCGTCTATTTTTAGTTAAGAATATGGAGAAAACTTTCAAGTTTCAATATGAAGAATTAACTTCATGGTGGAATACTGGAATGTGTCAAAAGACCAATCAATGCTTTCTAAGTATTTCTTGAAATTTAGCGAAGAGGTATTTTTTTCATGGATTTTATTATTATTTTCATATGTTAATACTTACTATTTAAATTGTATTTATGATTGCTAGAACCTTATGCCTCGACTACTAGTTACAATGTGTTCAAGAGTTTTTGTTAGTATTATATATATTATATTAATATTTTAAATGAAACATACTATTATCATTTGGATTTGAATCTTTAACAATTAGATTGCTTGATTCTATATTCAGTCCATCCATTCGTACTATAGATATTTATAATCGAACTTGATTTATACAATATTTTAATCGATTAAATATGAAGCAATTCAAATCAAATTTTGATCAAAATCAGCCCAATGGCCACCCTATAAAATAGAGTCCAAGCAATGTCCTAGGATTGGCTAATTTTCACATTATCTTATTATACTGTATATGTGAGATGGTGGCAGCGGAAGACTAGTCCGTTGTCACTAGCGTGCTACATTAAAGATGGTACTAATTTGATCTGTGGAACACTACAAACCCATGATTAATTGCGATGACGGTAGGACGCAAAACTCTTGTGATCATAGTCTGCAAATTCCAGTTTAATTAGAATATTTTTTTAAACTAAAATAATATAATTTAACTAGAGTTATATTATAATCAAAGATGAGACAAAATTAATCATTAGATTAAAGCATTGAATGACATGATACGCATACAAGTATGTTTTGGGATGTAATTGGAGAGATGGAATTGGAGGTTAGCCGATGAGCCGAGCCCGGTGTTTCTTTATGTTTTGGCAGCCTTTTGTTTTACCTTCTCTTCTCTTCTTAATTTCAGAGGCTGGTTCCTCCACGTACAAATATTTCAATTTAGTATAATGTTGTTCTGGCATTAGTAGCTCAATCCTATCGGGCATGGTCCGTTCCTCTCCCTCCTCTTGTTTAAAAATGTCAAATGATGATTGATAACTGTATTTAGCCGTTGCGGAAATCCACTTAAAAGGTGGTACTTTCTCCTCAAGGGTTTTGGGCCTTTGGCACTTGCAATGGCATTGCGTGCTGCCAAATTTGTTACTTTTTCCCCAAAAGCTTACATTTCTGCATTGAATGTCCGTGCTTTCTTCTTCTCAAGATCCACGGCAAATAGTTTCACTAGTCAACACCCAGGCAAGTTAGTTGTTCAGTTAGTGGATTTGTTTCATGCCCAACATGTTTGTGAAAATTCCTCTTAGAGACTACTTGTATTTTGCTTCTATACATCGCTTTCTGTATTCCACCTCTGGTGATATTGTATATCATTTCTAGGTTTTGCTTGTTAGAAGTTGAGTATGTTGCCGCTGTGGATTAAAATATCTATTTACTGTATATGTTTTGAGATATTTATTGTATATGTTTGTGTGTCCCAGTGTATTAGTTTTATGGGATTATGTTTCTTATATTTCTCATTTTGAATTTAAGCTCAATGCCAGTTGAGCTTGCACCATGTAAAACTTGAATTCTTCTGGTTCTAATCAACTTCAAATCTAATTCTTATTGCGCTTAAAATATACTCTATGTTCAAGATTAGGTGAGGATGCTAAGATAAATTATCAGGACTTTCGGAAATGGTGCAATGGAGGTGGCATGTTTCATAGATCTGCTCATATTGATCCAACTGCTAAAATAGAGATTGGTGCACTGGTTCATTCAGAATCTATTGTGGGTGCAAACGTCTGCATTGGGTCGGGAACCGTTGTTGGGCCTGCCGTTACAATTGGTCAATCAACAAGAACAGGGTACAGCCAGTTACTTTTTCTAGGGACAATAGATTTGAGACTAATGTATATATGCTGAGCTTGAGCGTTCTTTTTCTTTTGTCCCTTCCATGGTAAAGTCCTCCTCTTATTTGTCATTCTGCATGTTGATGTGCAGTTTGCATACACCGATATTTTTTATATTTTTGCTAGTTGAAATATGGAAAATTCAAACCGCTAGCTATTCATAGGGATTCTTGGAACTGGACATGTGGTAGCCTACTTCCTAACAACTTATGATGAACAGAAAAACAACACTGCTTCTTGAGCTGATAAGGTTTAAAGGACATGAATCTATGATTTTGTCCTACAATAGGTAAATACATCATTATGGTAATCCTATTGTGTTTGATCCCCTGAGCAATTGAACAAAAGAACTCGTATCTTTGCTTCTTGACATTTATAAGAATAAGATAGTGTTTAACATGGTCGACAGGCAAACATGAGAGTTGTGTAAAATAAATGCTGTTTTAGTTTCTACACCTCAAGTTCATGTTTGGCAATCCTAGTTGTATTATGATTCATGGACTCACATTGTGGTGGGATGAGTCTGTTATGTTCGCAGTGGAACTTGTTTTGCAACAGTATGATGATTTTCATTTGCATCCCTTTTTTATGGAATTCACCGGTCCAACTTTTTATGTGTCAATAGATTATAGTATGATTTTCCACTGATATTGGATTTTGACTCAATTAACATATATTTCTCCAGTTACAAGGTTGTCCTCAGTAATTGCACAATTGGTGAATTTTGTGCTATTCATCATGGGGTCTGCATCGGTCAAGATGGTAAGGCCTGCACACCATCAAACTTTATGTGTCACTATTGTTGCCCTTAAGTAACACCTTTTTGATGTGTTATCCTGGAAGCATATGTCATTGATTTGCTCAGATTTAATCTAAGCGGACTCCATATTATCTCTCCCTGTAGGTTTTGGGTTTTTTGTTAATGAAGAAGGGTTCATGGTGAAGAAGCCTCAAGTTAGTAATTATAATTTTTCTGTGATATTTCTTCAGTTATTGCCTTCAGCTATGTTAACCATTGATGGCTTGATTTGGGTGCTGCAAAATAGAGTCCTTAATATATCTTGATAATTTCTTTAGTTTTGAATTCTTCATAAAAATCCTTCCTTGTCATCGCATGGGGGCACGCACATTTGGATGACGTAGAGTAAATTATTTATGATGACATACTTCCATTCCTTGTTTATTTCTCTACAAATTATATAATGAACTGCCATTCTCCATCTCCAGAGCTTGAAAGTGAGAATAGGCAACCATGTGGAAGTGGGTGCAAATACATGCATTGACAGGGGCAGGTGAAATCCGTGATGATGTTCATCACAATTTTTTATAGTGTCAACATGTTCTTTAAGGTCTTTTATCTGATGATCCTGCAACATTTGAGTCCAGTAGTTGGCGAGATACAGTAATTGGAGATCACACCAAGATTGACAATTTGGTACAGGTGTGAATCAATTTTCTGGCAGTTCTGTTGTTATTCTTTTGTTGAAAGTCATTTTATGTGCTTCACTTGGCAGATAGGTCACAATGTGGAGATAGGGAAAAATTGCTTGTTATGCGGACAAGTCGGGATTGCAGGTTCAGTGACGTATGTTACCTTCTTTCTCTTTTTCTGTTTTTACCACCAGAAACATAGAATCATATATGAATGTTATCTGTTTGGACTGAGTTCCAGTTATCTTTAGCTTTCAAAAGCTCTGAGAATCTTGAACATATTTCTATGCTATCTCCTTTCAGGATAGGAGATTACGTGACATTAGGAGGAAGAGTTTCAATCCGGGATCATGTCTGCATAGCATCAAAGGTGTGATTCTGGATGATTCCTCTCCTGCCATCTTATCTTAGTACTTCTTTCTCATGAGCAATCACAATATTAAGATATTATTTTACAATGTTTACGAGTTCTTATCTCAGTGGTTGCAGCTCTGGTCTATGTAGCGTTCCATCAACTATGATATTGTTTCTATATGATGGTTCCTTTTTTCCTAGGAGCCATTGGGTTTATTTTTAGTTGAACGTTTCCCTCAAGAAATTCTGAATATAAACCGTAATCTCTCGACTATTTACTATTATTATTCCTAGGTTCTTCTTCTTAGCATCTAAAAGTATTTTATCTGAATCCCACTTAAGCATCTTGATGCTGAATGTAACATCATTGATGGCGATTGATATGCAGGTTAGGTTAGCTGCTCATAGCTGTGTCACCAAGAACATCAATGAAGCGGGGGATTATGGAGGCTTCCCTGCTGTAAGAATTCCTTCAATTCATTTTCCTTTCAACTACAGTTAATTCGTTGAGTTTTGGGGAAAAAAAAAACTGATTCATTTTAATGGAATTATAGAGTTTTTCTCATTAGAAATTTTTGTTCTTGTCATTCCAGGTGCCTATACATGAATGGCGAAAGCAAGTCGCTAGTGTCCGCCAAATTTCAGAGGAATTCCAGCATCATAAAAAGCCGAAGTCTGCTTCAGACTTGCCAAATCCAAGGGCATAATTTGACTCCATTTCAAAGGGCTGGCAGAGGCGACAACTCAGGCGATTCTTTTGTCAAAGGTGTAAAGAATAAAGGTTACTCTTTTATGTTCTTTTCTTTGCTGTCATCTAAGTTCCCATACCCCTACTGAGTACCACTAGAATGAGATATAGGAACAAATTGAAAATTGAATCAATAGTAAACACAAATGATCCTTTCACTGATGGACGTTTCTGGTTATGTGACTGCACAAATTTCTGGCTTCTAATGCACCCCAAAAATAAGAAGGAACAAAGAAAAATCACATACAAAATTTGACTCTATGACTACGTAAACTGTATAAACGCCTCAACTTCTGACTTCAACTTTTGATGTATTTTGCAACTCTGCATAATTTCCTGCTGAAACAGTCCCATTTAGACTCATTTTCACATCATTGAATTGTTCTTCATATGCAATATGGTGCTCGTTTGTCTTCCACTTGATAATCCGAAACATTACAGAAGTTTCCACCTTGATTATGAAATCTGTATTTCCACCTTTCTTCGCTTCTAAAAATTCTCGACTTCCATGGATTGTTATCTTCAACAAAGCAGTACTCTTGTGCTCCTGGTAGAAACCTGGGGTAGAATTTGTCCCAACAACACCATCACCAGCCCTATACAATCCGAACTTAATGTCACTATAATAAATCCCCATACGCTTGTTTGGATTGAAGATTTCAAGGTCGAAGATTAAGGAGTCATTTGGAAGAGACATATTGCCATGAGTTGAATGATTACTTGAATCTAGGCTAGGAATGTGTGACCCTAAAACTCTGAAAGATGGATTTTTTGGGGTCAGACTTAGCCATACAACCGCAGCAGACAAACTTAGTACTGTAACCACGCAAAAGAACCAGCAGTAGAGACCTTTTTGAGATTTATCAACCATCTTTAAAGCAATATTTTGTGTATGAAGGTGGAGAAGAAGATGAAGGGTTTTATATATGGATGGAAGGTGGAAAGATATAATTATAGGGATTTCATCAGACTGTTATAATGATATATAAAGAAATCCTAGTAATGAGGATTAGGAAAGTTTGGGACTTTGATAATCAGTGGTGGGTCTGGTTTTGCTTAGTGGTGATGAGGACTGACCAGGAAAACAATTCCTTGGTGAAGAAGGAGTGGATTAATTAAGCAGCTTTAAGGTAAAAGTTAAGCTAAAAGTTGTCTTTGGGAACTTTGAATAAAAAGCTAAGAGGATAAAGGGCTAAAACAGCTTTTTCTTATACAAGAAAGCACAGCCTGAAAGCCAAAAGCAGATTATGGCAGCGTGGACAGATGAAGATGGGTTCAATTTATGTTCTGGAAATTTATTTTTTGTGGAAATATACAACAGTTGACGGTGAATTTTGGACGTATTTGAGAATTAAAATTAGTTTTTGAGAATGTTGGATGAATTTGAGGGCCTGTGTATTTAGGATTGAGTTTTATTAATTAAAGACGATATTTAATTTTGAACTTCAGAGAGGGACGCCCTATAGAAGGAAAAATAGTAAATATTGTTGTAAGATGAACAGCTTCTTCTTCTTCTTCTTCTTCTTTTTTTTTTTTTTCTTTTTTTCAAATGAAGTGATTAAATGCATTAATGCATTCATAACTATTGAATTAAAATTATGTAATCAACAAAAATCAATTTTCAAGAATTAATCGATTATTGTTATGGAAGTAAGCATATACCTTATAGTTAAATCAAGATCTTAAAAGATCTTGGGAGTATTATCTTTGCCATATAAGTAAACATGTACCCTTGTTATAGTTAAATCAAGATTTTAAGATGTTGAGAGTAAACATGTACACTCTGCCATTGAAGTAAACATGTACACTCTGCCATAGTTAAATCAAGATTTTAAGATCGTGAGGGTATTCTCTTCGCCATTTAAGCTCCCTTTAAGATAAAAGTCTGACGGTCATAATTATTCATCAAAAAACGTTAAGGAGTTTGACGGTCATAGTTGATAGTTGCTTTGTTTGGATTACGAATGTTTCAAAATTAATTCCTTGGTTTGTTTTTTAGAACTTAAATTAATTCTCTTAGTTACATATATTTTCAGAGAATTCTAATATTTTCTCTTAAAGCTTAAGTCTGACTGACTTGATATTGTCATGGGTTGGACGTACTTCTCTTGTATCGCATCCCCAGGCACTTAGAACTGGAGAAAATTCCTCGGGAATTAAAAAATAAAAAAATAAAAAATAAAGAATAAACACGAATGCTTTCTTTGATTGACAGGGAAATTATTTGGATGAAGTAATATTAACTCATATTAAAATCTCTCTTAAAGGTGGGGCCAGAGGTTCAATACCCCTCCCAAAGTACTAAAAAAATAAAAGAAAAGGATAAAAATAATATTTGATTGGTAACCACCTTTTGTATGGGAAATAAAATATAATTTTAAAATAAAAGATCCTAATCACTTCTGGTGAAGAATGTGTGAGTCCCGATTCCCATTCCCCACTACAAATATTCCAACCCGAGGGGATGACAACCTTTGATGCATGAATCACAGGAGCCAACAGCCAAAAGGTGACTAGTTAATTACACTGAAAGGATATTCTTAATTTCATTACGTGAATGATTTTTTTATTAATTATAATGTTAATTCCATGATTACATAAATGAAAATTTCATAATTACATGAAAGGATATTAAATACAAGATCAAAATTCTTGTTAATTTCATAATACATAAAACAAAAAATTCTATTAATTATAGAAAATTTCAATATTAATTATAATGTCCATTATTAATTGTTAAAAAAAAAAAAAAAACAAAGAAAGAAGTTGGACTTGATAATTTTAATCACACCTTCTCCCCTTGATAAAGTTATCAAGGAAAATAAGCTAAAAATTCAAATTTCACTTGATATCATTGATCAAAGTGATAGTTTTAATCAAGAAATGTAAACAAGTTATTAGCCCATATAAAATAGTCAATCCAACCTAATCAAGCAAAGTAAATGAGAAGGGATCTATCACTGCATGACATCTCGGGTTACACAGACGACAGGATTTCAGACAAAGTAAACCGGACACCTCTTATCTTTATAACTCGGCAAGATCAAGCCGTCAGGTCCAATTCCCACCGCGCAATTAGCATGCATAACATGACGCTTGCTATCCCAAGTCGATATCTTAAATCGAACCGTTGACGTAATATCAAACCGAAAAACTACCTCGCCGTCGGCGAGGTCAGCCATGAACTCCTGCCATCGCTGACTAGTCACCGTCAAGTTCCTGCTGGCCAATTCTCCAGCAATCACCGTCGTATTCTTCGGTTTTTGATAAAACGGAAACAGCAATTGAGACCCACCTATGCTCTGCTCCTGATAATACACAGTCAACTGCATCGAATCGTAGTAAATCCCAATATTCTGATTCGCATTACGCACGGTGGCGTTGTAGACAATCTGGGCATTTTTGAATCCACTTTCTTGGGGAAGTGCAGGCATTGAGAATTCTTGGACGTGAAACCTGGGCCTGTGGGGGCGTAAACTGAGCCAGAGGATGAAAGTGATGATGCCCACAAGAATGAGAAGGGCTAAAAATATGGCGCAGATGAGTTTGGAGATTCTGGTAGTGAGACTTTCTGTGACACGGTGGGCGTAGTAGCGTGCGGTGTGGTGGCGCTCAACAGACGGCGGCCTGTGTTCTGGCGTACTGGATTGAATGGGGATTTGTTTTTCCGGCCACATTTGGGATTTCTCCGGGGGGTGGCCGAGGGTTAAGGGGTGTGGTGAACAGAAGCCATTGATGAGGTGGGGGATTGTTAATATATGTACTGGATGAGAAGAAGATTTGTCTGGGAGTGAAACTTAAGAAAGGAAGCTTATTATTCGTTTTGTGGAGGACTAATGTTTCTTCATGTGGAAAAAGGCTGCGCAGGTGGGGATATATTAAGATTGCTTGGTTGGAATTGAGAAATGCAATTGATGTTATAAATGTAGTAGTAGTTCATTTTGCATGCAAGAAACGTTTATGTAGAAGGCATATGATACCAGTTTGATTTGTATACGATAGGTATGGATATTGTAGTAAGTAACAGAATGAATTATTAACAGAGGGGATAATTACCTCAATACCCCTCTTAGATTTGGCATAATTATCAGAATATACTTTGAGGTTTAAATAATTATCATCATATTTCTTATTATTTGTGCAACAGATGACTAATTACCATTATTGAAATTTTGAAATATTATAAGTAGGCTTCTTAAATAAGAGCATGAAATGTGAGCTAAAATGATAGGGAGTATAATGGTAGTTATCCAAATCTCATGAAGTATTTTGATAATTATGCCAAACCTTGGGATATATAAAGGTAATAATACCTAATAGATGTTATCCATTGATGAAAAACATATATATGCATATATAATTATTTTTTGTATTTAATTATTAATGATGATTTTCATCTTATTATTTAATTTTTCACTATTAGTACTATTTTTTATAGTGTAGTATCTAACATAACGATCAATAATAGGTTAATTTGTTGCCAGTCATAACTCGTAAGATTCTTCATCCTGCTTGTGCCCGAAGCTGTGAAGGGTAGTTTGGTGGACACGGGGATGTGGATGATAATTGAAAAATGTTAATTCTTCTAAGAAATTCCCCTATTATAGGGCAAGAATATCATGCCAATTTTCATTTTTCCTTTTTTTTTTTAACATTTTAATTAAAAAACACTAAGAAAAATGTCTGCAGCACAGGTTTTTTTTTTCCTAAAAATCTGCACAATTTTTTTTTTCCTGCATTAAATTTAATGATCCAAACAGCAGAACAAAGAGGGCTTCTAGACTTTCTCATACGGCACATTGTAGTTTCTCAATTAAATGATGTCATCAAATTGTGAACAAACTTAAATCAAATTAAATATATGTAACTAACTTATATACCTTACAAAATTATTGATTTTTTGCAATCAAAAGATTAAGAGGCGTGGTGAAAGCTATAGCTAATAATCCAAAATTAATAATCGTGGTGGATGTGATTACCAATAATCCAAAAAGCTGTGGTAAAAAGATCGTTTGTCATGGCTATATTGAAGGTTAAAAACATCCGCTGTAGCTATATTTCGTGATGAATTTTTCGCTACATTCGCAAAAACTACTTATCATTGCCATGGCAAATAAATTTTCACTACTATTTTTTTTATTAACATTAGTTTTTAACTGTAATAATTGTTCAACTTTTTTGTAGAGATATG
>JACFYI010001699.1:52285-76626 GCA_014898755.1 Handroanthus guayacan
ACAAAATGCTTAGTAAATTTAATTAAAGTTGAGAGGTTGAAGTGAACTTACTCAAAGATATACTCACAAAGATGAAGGATTCAGAGCACTTTAAAACCAGACTAGACTTGAATATAACTAGAAAATATTCTCAATTTTTGAAAGTGCACTTGACGAGAAACATACAATCCAATTATTCTGATTCATAACTTCATATCATAATTTCAATTTGCTCAAAATAATAATTCGTGAATTAGTCATCTTTCCAATGTTCAGAATTCAATGCGATTGACACTTGGATTTCTAAAATCACACCATAGTAATTACCACATTGATCATCCCACCATTATCTTAAAACGAAAAATTATAAAAATCAAAAAGGAGAAAGGCGGCCTCCATTTGTTTTGACATACACCCATAGCCACTAGCCGGAGTCATTCCCTTTGGTTTCTACTTTAAACCCAAACAAACCTTCCTGGGCCACGCACGCGTTTAGATTAGGGCAAATTTTAGGCGTGTCGCTGGTTTCACTTTTAGCATATACTAATTTGTTCGGTATAAAAACTGCAGCAACTTTACATGGAGGCGGCAGCACGCCTGAAAAGCCAGCGGTAGTGACGCTGGGGGCCACAGACCACTCAATCATTCCCCAAGTCCACCATCAAATTACCATCACGAATGGCACCGTTAGTAGTGCCGCCGTCGGCGAGAACAAATTGGGCGGCAAGAGATTCAGTTTCCGGCGTTCTCCTTCTACCTGGATTAATCCCAGAAGGATGCTTTTCTTCTTTGCAACGCTGTAAGTTTACCTCAATTCTAATTCTCAGGTACCTCATATAATTGTGTGATAATTACTCTTAACACTCATGTTGATTTGTCCAACTATAAAAAAACCATATGTGATTTGAAAAATTATAATAAAACTCTTACGTTAATTAAGCTATAAAAACCTTAATGGAGCTTATCTAACATTCCAACTGGTTTGACTAATTTTAACGACATTTTGTCTGGTTTGAGAAATTACAGTAACACTCATTGATATGGACTTATTGTAATTTTTCTAACTACAAATAATGTTTTCAAATTAATTATAGTATATAATTAAAAACGTGTAATAATGGTTTTCTTTTCCTTAATTGTAACTTATTAGTCGTAATTGTATTGCCGTCTGCAACAGGTCATGCTTGGGAACTATCGTTCTCATCTATTTCACCTTATCAATGGGCAAGCCCAACGAGGATGAAAATGCTCTGAATTAATAACAAGAATTCTGAACATATTATAGTTAGAACTTCTTATCAAGAATTTTGGTTTCTTGGGGGTATGAATCATGTGAAAAGATGCAAAAACAAAGAGAAAAAACAGAGAATTAGAACTTTCGGCAGAAAGGGATGGCTGTCTGACCTTCCATTGCATCAAATTCAGAGGATTTGGCCTCTTTTTTTTTTTTTTCAATGTACTTTAAACTAGAGACAACAACAGAGAGCACTAAGACAGGGATAGAGAATCTTCGGATTTTTATAACATATGATGTCTCTGTCTTTTTATGTTAGTTTAGTGTATGTTTGGGACAAGTGCAATAGAGAGCCGGAAAGGCCCTTTTGGCCACTTTTTTCCCCATATCTGTTATGCTCTTTCTGTAGCCCACTGCCAACTGCTTCCTTTTGATTCGTGCGGCTTTCATGTGGGTAGGCAATAGAAAATGTAGCAATTGTTGATGACCTAAAGAAAGTACTGTTCGACAAGGGTATTGAATATTGACATTTAATACAGCAACTTTAGTTATCTGTCTTCCGCAACTGATGCTAATTTGTATCTCATTTGTATGAGCAAGAATTAATAACAAAAATGTTCAATGATAGAAACGTGGAAATGTACCTCTGAAGTCTCTGCAACTGAGAATTCTGAATGAATCAAGAATGTGACCATTAAGAAGTATGTACAATTTGTAGCCAAATGGAACATGTTAAAAGTGCTAGTCTATCTAAGAGCATGAGAGTCTCGAACTTTTATGAACGTAAGGTCTCTTTGGTATTGCCGTATTAAATTTGTCATGTTAATTTATAATCCTACTAAATTATAGGAATACACAAATTAGTCTTATGTTTGGTGAATACGACATAGAGTTTGGGTAATATTTGAAATAGTATATTCATATGTCTAATCACATATTTGATAGTCCTTAATGATTTATGGCTCCTAGGTTGCTCATTCTTAAAGTGCATTACCTGTAAGGATATTGCAATGTTAGAGACATTATTGAGATTTGATCACCTTATACTAATATATCTTAAGGGGTTTAGAGAATATCAATAGTAAAAGAAATAATACGGGATAGGCCATTCCAATGGACGAGCCAACTACTAATAATAGAACACCAATGAGTTACAAAGGGTTGCAAAATAATATTATTTCGTTATCCACTTCCTACCATAGAGCTCCTTATTGTACCAAATCACAAGGCTCCACGGCCTCCACTTGACCAGGATATCCATAATTCATCACATGGCTAGGCCTCGATCAAATAGTCTAGTTTTTAGTTCTAAGTAAATGGTGCTAATATGCATGTTACTTTATAATTCGCCATAATATTTAAGTCACCAACCAATGTACGGTCACAGTAGGCAATTTGTTTTGCAATTAGAATTCGTGTTTCAAAATAGTGTTCATCTCTCATTTCATGTTATAAATATATATTAAGTGTATTAAATATATGATGTTAAAATCACACATTTTCATGAGTCCGCATAACGAAATATTAAATGAAAACATAAATTGGAACGGGGGATCCAAAGTGGTCCAGTTCTGCAGGTTGTAATGGCGCAAGAAATATTCAAATCCTAAACTTTTGTAAGACAGACAAGGCTAATCAGTATAAAATAATCAAACCATTATATCAAATTAAACAAGTACTATAAGAAAACTAACAGAAACAAAGTAATTAATCAAATCGAATCAAATCAAATCAAACAAAGTGATTAATCGCATAATCTTTCAAACCAAAGTGACTAATCAAATGGCCCACTTAAACAAAAAACTAACTTGACCCCAAAACAAAGCGTGTCAGCGGGTGAACGGTGCAAGAGGATTCCAATAATTACAAATATTGTCGGGAAGGTGAGTATTACGGATGTTTTAACGTTAAGGGAGAAAACATTGTTTTGATTTTGACTTTTCTACTTCTCCCCCTCCTCTTCTTGTTCTCTCTCTCTCTCTCTCTCTGCCTTTTATTGTAATCTTGTATTCTCTTTGATTTAATATACCACCAGTTTTTTGTATTTCTGGGAAACAGCTTTAACTCTCTATATATACGGCTATATGGTCTCATTATATATGGGACTTGGATGTGGAATTGAATTCAAGTTTGTATTTTGCAGGTTTTAGGTTATATATTTGGGTCATGACTCATGAATGAATTAATATGGGTCTAGGTAGCTAGACGAGATCTCCTATTCCAAATGGTGTTTCATCTCCTATTCCATGCCTTTAAAAACATGCCATGTGTATTGCATTTATTACTAAATATTCTTAGAAGAAAATATTTAATACACGTGGGATGTATTTAAAGCATGGAATAGGATATGAAATACCATTTAGGAATAGAGGATCCTGTCCCGTAGGTAGCTACTAAACTTTTGCTATGGAAGTACATCTCAAAATGTACTGAGCTATTGAATGAAAGAAATTGCTATTGAAATTGATAGGGTAATTGGAATCCTAAAGGCATCTCCACCACAATGCTATTTGGGGCGCTATTTTTTGAAACAGCACTTTAAGTAATATTTGCAGAAATATACCCCAATACTGTTTAGGTTTCATAAATAAAACTTTGGGTCAAAGTTCCATATAAAGAACTTTGAAGTCAAGGTTCTATTTCTTTTTAATTATTATTTTGATCAATATTTTAATTTTTTTTTCTTTTGTTTTTCATACATTAAAGTAATTAATGTTATACACATTAAAATAATATAAAAAATAAAATCTTGGGTTGGAGAAGGGAAATGTTATTTGGAGTGCTATTTTTTAATACTATTTTCACTAATGTGACCAAAAAAAAAAAAAAGAAAAAAAATAGAACTTGAAAAAGAAATACTTTGACACAATTTTTCGATCCATTGTTGCTAAAAAGTGTAGTTGAATTAAGAAAAAGAAAAAATTGATAATTATAAATATACTCTGATACTGTATGCATGTAAAATTGGTGATTGGATATGACTGTAAGAAAAAATTCATAATATGACTAATTGGGAAGAAATTTTTGGTATTTGGCAAAATGCTTCTCCGTTTTTGGATGTTTTTGCTGTCTTCTCCTGGGAAAACGAAAACAAACACGACCCACGGATGGGAAGAAGTATTCATTGTGTTCTAGTCACTGATGATGTAGTCACAACAAAGTTCGTAAAATAATATACTAGGTTATTCAAAATTATTAAAAGAAATGATTATATTATGATATTTCATCATAAGCATCGTCCACGTTGCATAAGATCAACAAATGTTTCGAACAACAGTAAGGGGGGAATTAAAGAGCGTTGCAGCTAAAATTAATCTTCCACAACACAAGAAAAAAATGCACTGCTTAATTTCTGATCCTAACCTATAAGTGAGGTCAAAGCTGTTTTATTAATTGATTAACCTAGTAATTTCAGACACACATATATAATTCTACTATATATAATTCTGGTATTCTACATACCATTTGAGAAACTAGACATCTTCCTCAATCTGCACAAAATACTTTTTGGTTTTTAAGGAACCTCGGAAGTCCTATTTTGTGGCCAAAGATTTGGACATCCTGTTGTACCTGTTTTCTGTATTCCCCAAAGGTAAAACTCCTATAAAGACCAGGTTCGACTTCACTCTTTATAACTGTGTTATAAGACGGACAAAAGAAATAAGCAGTCGAGAACCTCTCGTTTTTAGCATTTACCACAACCCGGTGTTCCACACTTTTGTACAGGTTGTTGCTCCAAGCCTGCATTCATCAATGATGTATATATGATCAATAACCCGATTAGCACTTTGAATCATATATTTCATTCCATGTTTCATCTCCTATTTTAGTGCACAGATGCATATCAAGTGTATTAAATCCACAAATATGTACTCTTATGAGGAAATACGTTTTAGGCTCAGCATGTATTTATGACCAACAATTAGCACTAGTCCACCAAGGTATTAATCCCTAAACCAAAAGTACGTATTTAACAGCGAATCTATCTTTTATCAATACTGACTTAAATATTGAAGAATTTTCATTCTAATCACAATTGACCCTAACCATGTTATCTATTTTGAGATTATTTGATCAAGACCCAATTCATACCCGAACAAAGTATGACCTCATTGTCCGATCTAAATCATGCCTCATAAATACATATCAATAACTCAAATTTGGCCTATTGGACAACCTCTGATCAAGGCAAGTACTATTCTCGAATACCTCGAGCAAAAATATTCGTGGACTAATATAACCCGCGCGTACCTGGAACAAGTCTCCAATGTTTATAATGAGGGCCTCAGGATTGGGTTTAACAGCAAACCACTTGTCATCTTTCACTAATTGCAATCCTCCAATATTGTCCTGGTGCAGTACTGTAAGGAAGTCGCTGTCCGTATGGGGCATTATGCCCATAATCCTGGGGTATATTGGACAAGGCGGATATCTGTTCAATCTAAGATAACAAGTGTTGGGCAGACATGTTTCCCTGAAAAAACCCGTCTTATGACCCATTTCCTCAGCTAATATGTCTGCTAACTTCTGTGCTAATTCGGACACCGTTGTCGCCAACTGCTCCATTGTTGAGCTAAATTAATGAAAAACAGGGATAAATGTACAAGATCATTAGAGCTAAGATTAGAAGATAAACTTATGTTTAAACCTTAATTAAGATCAAATTAAGGGAACAGGCATTTAGGTTCAGGCAGGAGGACACTGCCTTTTAATTATGGCATGTTTCGTTCTTTCAGACAGGTTTAATTAATTAATAAATACAAATACAAACAACTCAATAGATGACGAAGTACGAATGTACTATGTACAAAGATTCCTATGGATGACTTGCCAAAATATGTGAACCGGAGATGGGAACTTTATGGACCCCGGCTGCTATCCAAAGTACAGCGATGAAACTAGAAATATTCAGACACTTAAGGTTGCCTATAAAATATTAATGGGAAAGTATTTTTAGTATAGTGACTTTGGTATTTCTAATTAATTTTATATTAACGACTGAAATGACTCAAAGTAATTAATAAGTCAAAAATTGTCCAGGTAATTGGAGATAAACTGGAACACACTTCTAAGGCTTGACACAGTCTCCAGCCTGTTGAGCTACTATTCCAAAATTGTATTTCATCTTTTATTCATTATATTAAATACATGCTAAATGTATTAATTCTTTCCTAATTGGATTGTGGATGTCATACACGTAATAGGCATCGGTGTAATAAAATAAGAAATAAAACATAAATTAGAATAGAAGATCCAAAATAGTCTCCAACATATTGTAACATTCTAGTGCTGATTGCTGATAGAATTAATTTGTTATGGATAAACCTCAAGATACCGGAAAATAAAGAGAAATTGATAGTGAGTAAATTTAAAGACACAATTTACTTAATCGTTTTAATTGAAAAGTTTCGAAGAAAAACAATGACTTCTAATAACAAAAAAGTGTGGTATTTTCCACTCAAATCCTCCCGATTACACCCAAGTCCAACAAGCATGCACTCTACAAACCCTAACTAAAAAGAATCTAGTTCTTGCCAAAGTTGGGTTCAAATATCAACAATGTCAAATTCTTTTTGTGTGCTTTCATATAATTTTTCTAAAATGTCCATAATATATTTACAACCATAATCTATGGATGGCATAACTCTCACTACACCACTTGCAATTAATTCGCTGTAACCACACTAAACTACACTAGAATGTGCACATTAGTCCATATCTATATTATGTTTTGCCGGTACATGACTCATCACAACCTTGGTGACATTATTGTCTCACACATATATTAATGATAATTTAATTACCAGATGAACAGCCATAGAATGTGCCCATTACTCCATGAGTATATATATATATATATCATGCCTACCATTACATGATTCATCACCACTATGGTCACGTTATAGTCTCATATGCATGTAATTATTATAATTTAATTACTAATAAATGGACAGACATTAAATGTGCATATTAGTCAATATCTATACTATATTATATATATGTGTGTGTGTGTATAAAGCACTAGATTAACCTCTTTTGGCATGTCTTCATGCAATATTTCTGTATTGGTCATATTACTTATCTAGAATAATAACCACCCATACTAAACACGCATCATAACGTTATATTATATATATATATAAATAATTATAATGTATATACTTTATATATATATATATCAATTATACAGACGCTCGCATCAAGTGTGTGTAACTCTACATATATTCATGTATCAATTTTTATTTTTTTTATTGCAAAATACACACATAGAACATGCAGTATATGCTTAATGTTAATAGATATCAAACGGTCATCGATAAAGAGAAAAAGGAAAAACAATAGAAAAAAGAAAAAAGACGCGTGCTTTGTTTGATTTTATTCTCTGAAATATTTTCTTCTCCAAATAAAAATGAAATTAAACATTATAAACTCAAATTTATCATAATCTTTCTTTCCCTAAAATAGCTTTAAAATAGTCAATTATTAATATACATCATATTCTCATTATTCTTATATACATGATACATATTTTAATTATTACATCAATACAAAATCTATTTACATCATGTTTCAGTTATTAAATAAATATAAGTATATACATCAATCTTGATTCTGATATAATAATTATAACAACAACAAAATCAACAATAACAATAAGATTAACACAAAGATATATATATATATATATAGAGAGAGAGAGAGAGAGAGTATAGAATATCTTCTCTCACAAAATAAATGAAACTATACTCCGATTAATTCTTCACAATTAATTTCTTAAATACTTTTTTTCTAGAAGTGTTCTTCTGAAAACAAAACCCAACTCAGTAAGTATTTGTCCTAAGTTGAGTAGCACACATGATTTAGTAATTAATTAACATGAGTGCTTAATTTTCTTGCAGTTTGTATCAAATTAACAGCCAATTCATTAATATAACCAACAAATTAAAGCATATCAAACAACATCACTCATACATGCCGAGTGTTTCAAACAACATCACTCATATAAAGACCCTCTATTCTAAAATGTGTTTCATTTCTTATTCTTTGTCTTAAATGCATGCCGAGTGTATTAAATCTTTCCTTATCAAAACATAGAATGATAAATATCAAACACTTGACAGACATCCGTACTTATAATGAAATAGGAAATAGAACATGGAATGGAATAGAGAATCCAAGTGTATCAAATAAGTATGAATTTAGTTAAGTACCTGAGACTATTAAGGCTATTACCCGAACCCAGTACATCACTCAACGACACGTGAAAGGCTTCCGACCAGGATAACTGCTTCAGACAAGTAGCTGACGGCGTCCCCCATCGATAACTTCCCTCCGAGAATTTCAAATCTTTGTATGTTTCCTTCTCGTGAAACGGCTTTTTTAACAGCTTCACTTGTTCCCTTCTCGTTGTCTCCAATAGCTCGAGAGAAATTCCATGGTTTATCACCTGAAAGAAACCCCATTCTTGCGAAGCTCGACCAATCAGTTTCTTGCATGTTTGTCTCTCGATATCTCCGCGGTTTAACTGATTCAGATCAATTAACGGCGGCTCACGCTCCTCCACCACTGGAAGCTCTGAGAAACTATTTTCTAGTGGTTCGGACAGGTTTTTGAAGAGATTCTTGTAAGTTATCTCGAATGGTGGATCGGCTGATGAATCTCCGGCCATTCTTACAACCATATATATGTTAAGTTCCTGCTTAAGTTTTGGGGGTTTCATAGAACAACAGTGTTAATTGACCTTGTGGACAAAGTTTTGTCATAATCTTATGGGATTTGTGTTGGAATTTTTCATTTAAATAAAGTGGGTCATGCGAATTTACCTTAACAGTGGGATCTTGGACTCTTCTACTAATTTCTGAACACAAACGGATTCTTTGCCTACTTCACATAGACTGCCACAAGAGCTTTCACACACTTATAAAGCTTAAAGCCTTTGAATTTTTGGTGATACTCTAGGGACTCATAATAAGAACACAATGGAGAGAATTGAATTACGGGAAGAAGTAAAAAATTAATTTTGGATTAATTGAGTTAATGTTTTATTCAAAAGGGTTACATATTTAATGAAATCCAAATCACCAAGAATTCTAATTTAATTTATGGACTAGGTTTTACCTGTAATACGAATGTCTATTGGATTGCGTGGACCCAGTTGGTTACAGCTAGAAACGAAAGTACGTGAGAGGTGAAATGAGAAAGAATAAAACGTGAAAACTTCGCTAGCTGGCCAAATAAATAAAATTGGACAAAGCTTAGAAAACTACGTCTAGGGCGAAAGTTTGGTTGATTTCATGACGCTATGAATGGTCGAAATATGAACAAGCCGAAGATGATAAAATTAAAAGTATGTTTTGCCTATGTTTCTTGTCTTGTCTTGGATGAAAACTTTGCGCTATATATACCTCTCTCATCTTCCTGCTTGTCATGAATTTGAAGACAAAGTCTTGCCTGTACTTTATGGTGTGTTTGGGTGTTGAGATGTGTACCGCGTTAAATCAGTGTTACGAATTTTTAAAACCAGAAGTTTCGGATAGACAATAGATACTTTTTGGGCAGGACCCATTGCCCTGTCTGTAACTTACTTTCACAACAAAATCATTAATGTCCAAGAATTAAATGTTTTAAACCCAGTTAAATTCTTGTGCTTTTGGGAAGGTAATGTAACATTGAGTTCACAAAGAGAGTTGCGTCTCAGTAACAGTAATAAGACAGCATTTGAGGATCTTGCATTGTTGTCCCCAACAATATATACATAATTCCGGACACTTGTACTTTTGTTAAAAACATAAAAGAAATTAAAATCCAGACACAAACAAACATGCTAATCGATGTGTTTCTTACAGTTTTACCACACATTTTACTCATACATTAATTCTTCTAATTGATAGTTGATCAATAACTGTTATCAAGATTTTTGTCTTTGGGTTGATCCTGGACTTTGTAACACTGCAAATTTGGGGTAAAAGTTGGCAACGATAGGTCAAATTTGGCAAGCAATGTGAAGTGGTCCGCATGATATCGTGTAGAAAGCATTGATGATGGCAAACTTTTTCTTATGTTCTTGAAAAAATTATTCATGAATAACACATGTTGTCTAATTATATCGTAAAAATAATTGAATTTGACAATCGAAAAATTTGATAGTCATCGTGAAAATAGTAATTAATAATTTAAAATTAAGAACTACGATGGAAGCAAAAGCTAATGACCCCTAATTTACAAGGTAAAAACATCATCCGTTGTTCGGGGTGAAAGCAGTCATCATCCCCATTTCCTATTTCCACAACCCTTCAGTAAAATTACGTATTATTGTTATTGTGAAAGTGTAACAAAACTACTTTTCATCAATATTCTTCTTTTTTATTAGCATTGATTTTTAATCGTGATAATTACTCAAATAACTTGTGGTGGCTTAAATGTGCTTGTAATATTCAATATTGAATATTGGATGACATGGTTCAGCTGTGTTTAGATATTGTTTAATAGATATGGGAATTTATTCTAAAAAGGAATTCCAAAATGAGAGGGAATAGAACTATTTCAAAACCACCAAACCACCCTATGTATATATATATATATATATATAGTGTGTTGTCTTGGCAACACTGTGCATTTAAACGATTTTCCCAATACCTAAACCACTTTATACATGACTTCATCCGACAAATTATAGGAATTAATAAACAGAAAATTATATATGAAAGAATTCTTGGATTTTCTAAGATGAAATAAAGAAGAAAGTATAGGATTGGGAGTCTATGTTTGTAATAAAACCACGCGGCCCATGATGAAATCACTAATTAATTATGGGGCTCAAAAGTTTAATTGAATAAATTATTGGATCCCCGATTTGACATCAACCATTGTAAATTTATTTGAGTTTGATTGGCTAAACACTATTAATCAAATCAAGTTTGAAAATCTTGTTTCATCTGATTTGATGAACTAAACTATATAGTGTAAACTAATTACAAATTAATCAAGTTTAACACATATTTAACTTGACTAATTAAAGTCATTTGAAACTTGCTAAGGGTCTACGTGGCACAACTTTGCTGATGCTTTAAATTTTCTCTAATATTGGATTTAGATCATATGAAATTACAAAGTAATTCAAAGGCATATCATTTTTTTTTAAAGAAAAAAAGCTGGGTCAAAAGAACCTGATGTGACTATCGTAAGTAAGAAAATTCAATCGCCACAAAATTATTATAAGTATTTTTTTCACTCACATATATGAAACCTACTTTACTTGAGATAATTCCAATAACAGGAAATGTCCTAATTTGGTAAGATTGCATTGAATCTCACCAAATCCAATGTAAATGGACTTTTTTCCAGCAAAGTCGTAAAAGGTGACTTTGAAATGTCGAAATGTTTGTTGATATACGACAAATTAGGGAGAGGTGGTGAAGATGATATGATCAATTAATTTGGGTTATAATATTCTAATTAGTGGATTGCAAGAATGAATTTAGTTTTTACTATATGCTAGCTAGTTTATATTATATATATTGAGCTAAACTATATGTATATTTTGGTCTGGAGTTTTATACTTATCTGTGGACAAGATGAAGGGAAAATCAGCAGCCAATTATCAGCTTTTAATTGTAATTAAGAGGATAAGATGTCATTCTCAATACAAAAATATCTAACACTAATCTTGAAAATTATTGAACTAAAGATTATTTAGGGGCCTTGATTTGCCTTGATCTTAAAAATTCTTGCGGCTGTCGGCTATATTTATTTTTAATATACAAGTTCCACACTCTCTCTCTCTCTCCATTATATTTTATTTAAATATCATCCAAAAAATTAGACCTGTCAATTCGGATATTCCGATGCGAATATTAGTACATCGCATCCGAACAATATCCGGATGCAGATATTCAGATATGAATTTATATCGGATGCTAAAAATGAATATCTGCATCCGCTTCCGTCCAATATTGATCGGATATTCGGATATCCATATCTGCTTTAATAGTTAGGATACATATGGAACATCGAGATATTCTTATATCCAATTAACCATAATCTTCATCTGAAATTTGACTTTGTTACTTTATATATCTGAATTTGTTATATTAATGCCAAAAAATTAACATATAAGAGTAAAATCTTTTCAAATGTTCCAGCTAGCCTAAAGTTTTAATATGTATAGCATATAATTTTTGAATTTTATTTTTATATATAATTTAATACCTATAAATTATATTATTTATATAAATTGTTATATCTAAAATTCCATGCAAATACGGATAATTTTCGGATGCGGATACTACTATATCCATATCCGGAATTTTAGACAACGGATACGAATACGAATATATCTGAATAGTTTCGGATACAGATAATATCCGCTAATTTCGAATACGGATGCAGACAGACGGACGGATATTCGGACATTTTTTACAGGCCTACAAAAATTTATTGCACAACTTGTTTTGCTTCCCCAAATCAACCTACCCCCTCCTAGCCCCATATTTGGATCTTGAATATATCTTAAGAAGAAAATATTAAGCAAAATATCTTTCCCACTTGAAATGGCGAAATTTTGTGCTTTTTGTTTTACTTTTGTACCTTTGTCTTTCCTTCTTAATTTTACTCAATATGCATTCATTATTGACCTAAAAGTCTTGCTAATTCCGCCCTCTATTATAATATTGTTAACAAGAAAATTAGAAATCTGATCTTCTACACATTTGCAGCTTCAAAGATTTTAATCTTTCTTTCACTTTTCATGTACACATCTTCTAGCTCAATTTTCAAGAAATCAAATACACGATACTAGTTAAGTAATAATCTCAACTTTCAAGTAGTCACAAATATAGAATTGTAACTAGGGGTATAATCTTAATCGAACTGGCTCATGAGCTTTGTGAACCGGCCTTGACTCAAGCTCGAACATTTCAAGCCCGAGCTCAATTGGTTTTGTTCGAAAGCTCATGAGCAAAGTCATGAGCATTTTTTTTAATATTTATTTTAATTATATACAATATACTAGTACGATAAAATTATAATATTAATTATTGAAAATGACTCATGTACTTTTTTCATATTTTATTATAATATATAAATGATATTACTCATATGGTAATAAAAACTAAAAATTAAAAACTTAACGTACTTAATAATAGCTGGAGCTCAAGCTCGAGCTGACGAGCCTAAATTTGAGCTCGAATGATTGACCTAAAATAAGCCCAAGCTTGATCTCGAAATTTTAATGAGCTAATAAGTTGAGCTCGAGCTCATCCATTCTGCTTCCAGCTTGACGTTGAGATCTAGAATTTGAACTCAGTGAGTTCAAGCTCGATGAAATCTACTCAATCTTGAACTCAAGCCTTCTAAATGAGTCAAACTTAGCTTGAGCTCGACTCATTTGCACCCCTAATTCTATCAATCCTAACTAATCAAGTTCACATAACAACATAAAATATAAATCATGTTAATTGAAAATAATTTGTTAAAGATTTTGCACAATATATCCTTACGTGTTCAAATCCAATAATTACTTTGAGCAACGAATTGAAGACACCCCTAATTAATCCATTGGCGCAAAGTTGTCCCAAAGGCCCTCACTTTATTCCAATTATATTATGAATGGCCCAACTCTTTTAGCCTCTTTTGGTTGTGGTTCTTCCAAGTCCTACCCGGTTCCACTATCCAATCCCCAAATTGATGATACTACTAATTTACAAACAGGGGTGCATGATGAGTACTCCGGGACCCCCAACTGTAATGACGAGCATCAGCGTTCATCTCAAATCAATGTCAGCGTTCCCGTGCGGGGACACGTGGCTCCATGTTAGAAAAACAGTCTTGATCACGTGCTTAACACCCATGTCCCACGTGGCTTATTCCATGAAATCAAGAGGTTTTGCGAGTAGAGCCTTCGCCCTTCAGGGGGACGCATGTGCTTTCCCTACAGGGGATCAGTGATCAGTCCTTTGCCCCGCCTTGACCACCATTGATGAGACATTTTGGAATATAGAGCTTTATGATCTTTTATTATTATCTGTATAAAAAATTTAATAAAAAAAAAAAAATTATACATGCTATACACGTGTAATTATTATTATCATTATCACTAATATTCTTATTGATACTGTAAACTGAGAACTTGTGAAAATTATACTTCCATGTCAACTACTAATTTTCTTCACAATTCAAGGATGGATACTTGATCCAGGTTAAAGCCACAGGTCGAATTTGGGTCCATCCTTTTATTCAAGGTTGAATCCACTGAGCTTGCAAGGACTTGCTGGTATTGATTACAGCAAAGATTTTCATTGCACAAGTCATCAAAAGGTGTGATACAATGAGTAATAGTAATAATATATATGATAGATAGAACGATGAACTTCGTTTGAAATTTATGGGGTGATATTTATGATGTTTGTTTGATATTTCCCGTTATCCAAACAAAAGATATTGGTGTAATAATAATTATTTAAACTTCAGATGATATGATGTCAAATCTCATGAGATGTTGAGGTAAAAATCCGAAATTTACTTTATCTCCTTCACTAACCCTGTTTATTTCCCACTAGGAATGTTGAATTTTATATATTTTTCTTGTATTTGTAGAACAACTTTATTTGAAGAAAAATAAACATTAAACTTAATAGTTGTGAGCAACATTATACCATATGCACTTCGAAATATTCTGATCAAACATGTTTGAAAATAATGAAAGAGATAATTACCTCAACTTGCCCTGAGGTTTGACATGATTATCAAACACTCTTTGAGGTATGACATGATTATCAAATACTCCCTGAGATTTGGAATTTGTATTACACTCCCATTGTTAGTTCAACTAAAAGAAAACTTGACAAAGCATGTGTAATATTGCAAGTAAACCCCTAAACAAAGTTCTAATCGTAATATTTCAGTCCATATCATATAATTTTGTAATTATAGTTATATATATAATATCATTAAAACCAAATTTCACTCTATTATCCAAACAAAAAAAATTAATTTGACGTCTACAATAAAAATTACTTCACCAAAATATAACTAATCATTACTTCATCAGTCAAAACAATTTTTACCTATCACTCAACAAATATGCAAATATCCAACTCATTCCTGACCTCACCGTCACATTCTCCAAATTCACTCCCTAAATACTATTTTTCAAATGCCATTTCCAAAACACCTTAAAAAATTTACAAACATGACCCGATCTCTCCGGGTTGAGACATGCACTGGGAGACATTACCCAAATCAATTAATCAATCAAAAGTCACAACAAGGTAACAAATCCAGAACATTATCTTAAGGCCTTAAAAATTTACAAACATTACCAATTTCTCCAGTTTTTTTTTTTTTTTTTTTGTTTGTTTGTTTGTTTGTTTATTCCCAATTTATCCGGGTTGAGACACATACGAGGAGACATTACCCAAAATCAATTAATCAATCAAGGGCCACAAGAAGATAACAAATCCAGAACATTATCTAAAGAACACAAGGCCCAGCCCAGATTAAAACATTATCTCAAAACATAGGGCCCAGATTAAACATCGTAAGCACGTGACGTATCTCTACAGAGATGGTACTTTTAGTTTTAATAATGGGGCCAATTTAATTGGCCGACGTACGTACAATTTATTTATAAAAAATAATAATAATAATAATAATAAACGCACGTACAATTTCCGTGTACACATTGCACCTAATGCGTAGACCCACCCGTTCAACGTCACAACAGTCGGATGGGTTGTCAATTAAAGAGAAATCGACAATCAAGGTGTAGCCTAATTGATTTGCATTCTTAATTTTTTTTTTTCTTTTATTGAAAAGCAATTGCATTCAATCAATATATTAATATTATTACATGAATATATTTTAAAATTAAATACATAAATTAAACGGCAATTTTTTTAAACTACCGTTTGGTAAACAATAACAAATAAAAATCCACATGCTAACAATGAAAATCGAACTTATATTTCTCTGTAAAAAATAGAGGCGTGTCACTTTATTCAAATGACGACGATCATTTTAACCTCTCTTCAAAAAAGTCATAAAGTATAATTGTTATACTTTGATTGCAGTTGATGTATCTATATATTAATTTAGTATTAGTTTATTTGGGAGGAAAAAAAAAAAAAGAGCTTAAAGTTGCAAGGTTTGAACTTATTTGTGATGGTAATTTGTAAATAAGGCATTTTTATAGTATAGGAACCTAATTGTGACTCTACCCAGATAGTTCATAATGCAAAATATGAATCAGTCATTTGGTGGCGAGGAGTTACAAGCTAATTAGAACTTTGATGGATTTAGTGATAGATTAATACTTTAGATAATAGAAATGACTCAAATCATGGGTTCCATAACAATAACACGTTCATTTGCCGGGAAGGCTGATCTTCGTTCCTAGCTTTTGATCCATGTATAATATATGTGGAGAGAATAATAGGGAAGAAAATTATTCTTTAACTAACTTGCTTATCAATTGATTTAAGTCGACCAATAAATAGTTTTTTCTACCCCAATCAAGAGTACACATGATCATATACAATAAGGTTCATACTTACACAGCATATAGTATTGAGACTCACAATTAGTAATACTTGGATCTACTTTGAAATGAAAGAAATTTATCGAGTTAGTTAATCTCAGTGAAAATTCTCGGTACTCAAAATCAATGAAGTCATGCAAGACCAATTTGACATCATTTTCAAATATGTTATATATAGCCGCATATGTACATACTTGGAACTTACTTATAAGAAAGTGACGACTTAAGTTGTCATATTAAACTTCTCTATTTATATCAGATCATGCTACGTGGATGAAATGAATGATCTAAATATCATATCATATCAATTAAGATGTATGTGCAATCAATTAATGGAGATGTTTCCTTGTCTTATCAATAGTTCTCAATATTAAATGTGTGATTCGGGATGAAGCAAGTGACAATAATCACATGGAACATTCTATTTAATTTATGTTTAGTAGGATGGATTCTTGCAAAGCTTTTAATGGGTCTAAAGAAACATATCAGGGTTGCTTGTAGTCCCATTGAAAATTCTATAATGCCTAAGTAAACAGAGGTTATATAAAAATAATGTATGTAGTAAACTTAAATTGTAAATATGACAATATTATTACTTTAGCTACCCTATTTGGGATATTTCCACCACAGTCGAGCTTAGATGCTGCTAGGGGATGATTTCACAAGCTTACTTTTGGTGGTTGTCATCTCCATCCCAAATTCAAACCAAAATAGGTAAAAGTCAAATCGACTTGGATAAAAAAAATATAAATCTTGAAATGTCTAAGTAATTTCAATTATTTTTTACAGAATTCAATATTTTTAAAAACATATAGTATCTAATGTTACATTGAAGGGATTCACCTTCAATCTAAAATGTGACCGTCATTTTGTGATGTTGATTTTGACGTTGATGTTAAATGAATAACATATATTTGAAAAATACTTCCAACCTTGGACATGATCATGCGCTTTTTCCCTCCAACTTTTAAGGTAATTTAATCATCTTACCTCAACACTTGAGCTATGAATCTCAAGAAAAGAATCGAATGTTACTTTAAATTCGTACTTTTATCAATTATTATACGATGTGGGTTAATAGGCTTTGGTTCAAATGTTTTTTCAGCATAAAAATAAGAAAACTACGTTAAATATAAAGTAATTATGTCCGCAGAAATCATATATTTGTTCGTAATTACTAATTTCGTAAGCGAAGAAAAAGGGGTAAAATGAGGAAATGTCAAAAATAGAAACGTCAACCGTCTTGCGAGAAGGTCAAAACGGTAATTCAATTACTGCCCTATTCCTCCATCTGTTTCAGAGTCACACTTCCCGATTCTCGGTGGAGATCCTCTGGGTAGATACGGCCCATGGAGCCATCAGCTGCGATCCGCTGGTGGGCGCCAACAGTGATCCTCGTGGTCTTCCTCCTTATCCAACCATCCGTCTCGATCTATTGTGACGAGGATGACTGTTACGATCTCCTAGGGTACGTAAATCTTGCTCGGGTGTCGTCTTCGACGGTTCTCCTGTCTCCTTTTCCTGCATTACGCTTATTTCTTTACTAATTTTGTTTGTAAATGTAATTTTCTAGGGTCACACAAAGTGCCAATGCCTCTGAGATTAAGAAAGCATACTACAAGCTGTCTCTTAAATAGTGAGTAATATTTTGTTGGTTCCCATTTAATGTGTGATTTTTTCTCTTTTTCTTTATTTTGTCATTTTTATAGTAGGATTTAATTGCTTATTTGTTTATTTCTCGTGTAGTCATCCAGACAAAAATCCCGATCCAGAATCGAGGAAGTTGTTTGTGAAAATTGCAAATGCTTATGAGGTATATTGGCTCATAGTTTGGTCTCAATTCATTCAGTTCAATTTAATCAGACACGTACTTAGAAAATTTAAGACATCGAGTTATATATTTGTGTGTAGATATTATGGTACCATTTTCAGTCTGGGCATATTTAGTGCATTGTTCATGAATGTGAAGTTATTTGATTTGTACAATTGAGATAATAAATCACTTAATTTGAGATAAAATGTGGAATTCCATTTATGTAGACTAAATTATGCACTTGCCAAAGAGTAAGTAATTGATGTAGCCCATTTCTTCAGTTGGTTTTCAGTAAGATCACAAATGAAGGTTCTTTTTAAGATCTAAAACTTATGTTGCTATATTAGTTTCCTGCAGTATTGTTGTTCGAGTTAATAAAAATCTACTTCATTGAATTTTATTCCATTTTTCAGATTTTGAAAGATGAAGCCACGAGGGAGCAGTATGATTATGCAATTGCACATCCAGAAGAGGTTTGTTTACTGAATGTTTTAATCCTGTATTAGGTGAGATTCATGCAAAAGATCTTAGGTGATTATAGTTTACACCTAAATTGTGCATCTACTGTGAACTTTGTTTCATAAATTATACTGAAGCCATATTCATCTGGTTAGTGATCTTAGGGCAGATCAGCATAAGTCTATGAAACATTGGTTTGTGAAAAGGTCACGTCAGCTGGATGAATAACAGAAATTACTGGAAGAGTTTGATATCAATTAAAAAAGGGGTGTCAAATCACACTGAAGCATCACCACCCTGATTCAACATATACATGCAATGGAATTATTGAACAACGAAATTGTTGTTGTCGTTTTATTCCATGTCATAGTGTTGGCTAAATTTCTAGTTAGTGTGCCTCCCCCCACCAACAATTAACAAGAGTACAAATCATGGTCACTGCAACACCGTATTGGTTATGGTCAACTTCTGAACGTTAATACTACGTATGTTTTCTGTTGACCTGCCTGATGTTTGGTGCTATGCATTTGATCATTAGACAGCCAGTCATTAGGCAAATATGGAGTTTTACACTGCCATTTTCCGCTTTGTCCCGTAATATAACTTCTGCGAACGAAAGTCTTTCAAAATCATCAATTTCATCAGAACTTGATGATTGCATCATGTCACATGGAACTACCCTCAGTCCCTCACCCCTCTCCCACCTGTGCGACCCACCCTTCAGAAACACTCTCAAGAACTCATGAACACGCTGATACTCTATACTTGATTGAGAAAATATCTCCACAATTGTGTCTCTTAAGATGTCCACTAAAATTTTCAACATTCAGAGAGACCAATATTGCTGTGTTTTTTCTTTTAGATTATTGAAATGATATTTATCAGTGCTAAACCTTTACCTCTTTATCAGGTATTCTACAATACAGCGCGGTACTACCATGCTTACTATGGCCATAAGACAGTAAGATAATTTTCATTTTCTGGCTACTATTTCTTTTATTTGTGTTATTTAGGACTTTCATAATTATTTGAAACTTGTACGGCATTTATTCTATAATATTGGACATGTAAGCATATTTGATGGTAACTATTTTCTTTTAACAGGACACTCGTGCTGTCCTTGTGGGTCTTCTTTTGGTGCTCTCAGGAATTCAATATCTAAACCAGTGGACAAGGTATAAGCAGGTAAAGGGATATACTATATTTAACTTAACAAGGACATCATTTTGTTAATGATAGATTTACTGGAAGTGACAATCATGAATTGCTGACTTTCAAGATCTTCTAGCGTTTATAACAAATGCATCTGAAGACCATTTTACTCAACTTTCCATGACATTGTCACAAATTATTAAGTCCTAGCAAAATGTTGGACCGGAGGGACAAACATACGACAAGTTCCATTCTTAGCCATAAAACGTGCATTCCTGATCATAACTGACTAAACTAAACATCAGATCATAATACTAATCAGGGATGCGGAATTTCTTTTTGATCCAAATGGAATTCTCAGTAAAGTGGAATGGTACTTATATCGAATTATCTTTGTTAATTTAAGAAGAGCAGCCACTATATAATATCTAAATATTAAAGCATGATACATTGGCCACTGATTTAGTGCTCCACTTTCTGCCGCTGATTTGATCTGGTTCTCTTATTTCAGGCTATTGATATGGTAAAGAAGACTCCAGCTTACAAAAATAAGCTAAAGGCATTGGAACTCGAACGCACTGGGGGAATGACAAATAAGAAGAAGAGTAACAAGCAGATGAACAAGTATGACTTATCATAAATAGTTGTCCATCAATTCTATGTTTATTGTGCATTCCGCTTATGATGTACTACACGTTTTCTTTCAGTTGTTTATAAATGCATCTCCTCTTCCTCTGAACCTTATCTTAATACCCTTTACAGCTAATATATCCGACATTTAACCAAGTTAAAATATATGGACTTCTATTTTTTGGTAGGAAAATGGAAGAAGATCTTAGCAAGGAACTTGAACTGCAGATAAAGGGAGCTGAAAAGCCATCTGTTTGGGAACTTGTCGGCGTTCGTTTCATTTTACTGCCTTACACTTTGGGAAAGGTTAATATAGTTTTCATTGCCACTAATTTTACAAGTTGTATGCGAAAGTCATTGGTTTACTGACTGGTCCCACTGTCGACCTTTTTTTACTACCCAAATAACTGTAACTAAGTGCGGTCGGGTTCATCTACAGCTGTTATTATGGTATGGGTGTTGGTTCTGGCGGTACCAAGTGAAAAAAGCACCATATTCTTGGCACGATGCTTCCCATCTAACAAGAAGATCCCTGGGGATACCTTTAGATTCGTGGAGGTACATAGGTAATGATACGTTGTCCATTGGGTATCTTCCTATGGTTATTAGTTATATTTAACACGAGATGGATTGCTGTATAAGAATGTGGTTTATCTTAGCTATGCTTAGTTCAATAATTAGTTCTCTGCATATGTAAGCATCCGTGTCAATTCTTTGCCTTCCTAACCTGGAAACATTATGGCCATCCAGATTAAGGGCAAGGGTGTTCACTGTTTTGGATCTAACACTTTGCTTTTACGTTGTCCGCTTATCATCTGGTTCAGAGAGATACTCCGAACACTTTGCAGTGCTTCACAATGTCTGTTAACTAACTCCAGTTTGTTACCTATCAGATGAATCAACAAAGGATGATCTTGTTCAAAGACGCCTATGGGAAAAGCGCAACCTGGAGAGCTACCTAGCTGAGATGCGGAAAGAATCAAAGCGCCGTAGATAGAAGATTTACAACTCAGACCTGTGAATGTGTTGGACGAAGCCCATTGGAGGGTTGCTGCTCAGTGCCTGTACCAACTGATTCCATTCATTCTGATATACTGATGAGAGAATATTTGCCAGTATGTTTTGATAGATAACAACAGCCTAATCATACTCCCATACTGAGCACCAGGCCGGATCCCTTTTTTACCCCCCAATCAAGCATGGCGTACATCATAATGATAGTTATTTAAATTGTTGTAAAATCAGGGGCCTTGCCTGGTGGACTAAACCGATAGATTCAATAGATTCTTGTCAACGATACATGGTAAAAGTCACCTGATCAAGTTATTCTACAATAAGCACCGTAATGTGGCTGCCTGTTCTAATTTTCAAGAACACCCTATAGTAATTTTAGAGTAACAAATTCAACAATCACCAGACTTGAAATCAACTATGGAAAAGGATCACTTGTTCTCCTAAAATTGTCTCACCGAACTCCCGGAAAATTCATGAGAGGTCATATTTTAAGTCTACGTACTATAAGCATTGATTTATATATATAATAATTATTTTCATTTAACATTCAATGTTGTTGCCACAAATATACTTTTAGCTCTTAATGCGTTTAAAATTTGAATAAAACTGACTGCAATTTGTTTGGAAACGCATGGGTGTAATCAATGCTTCTATTTTTTATTTTTTTTAAAAAAAGAATTATTTTACAAGAGAGTATATGCCAATTAGAGATAACACAGGACAGTATGCAATTTACCCTAATTCTTTTCCACTGATAGGTGAAATAAAATTATGGTGGAAGACCAATTTGTTTAAAATACAGCATTTTGATTTTTCATAACTGCCAAGATAAACATCTATAAAATTGATCAATTTGGCATATCTATCCCTAAATTAATTTGAATATGGATTTTTTGTTCTATTGTGTTTACTCTAACGACTAGATCAGCAACAATCTGAGCAATGAGCATTTTCTTGGGCCCGTAGCCCGCCCCCTCGCCCTCCCCCGTCTGCGTTCTTTTGACCCCGTAGTCCTCGCTCTTCCACCGTTCCACTCCCTTCAGAGTTCAGTCTCTTCTTTAAGAATACCTTTCCCTATACCCAGTTCTCGTCTCTTTTGTTTTCTTTCTATAATTGAATTTGCTATTCCGTCTGCATGCTCTTGACCAAGGCACTCAACTCCGGAATCAGCTATGGCTACCGCTCCACTGGTACACAAACAATTGTTTCTTTCTTGGGTTTCCTTTATATTATTTTTTGAAACTGTCGGGTAGTACTTTTCATTCTTTCGTTTTTCTCGTTCCAAGGTTGGGTTTTTAACGCCTTTGAATGATAATTTGGAGGAAGAAGAGATCTCTTCCGTTCCCAAAATACCACTTTCCCGAGGCATTACTTATGTGGGCCGCGGTTGCGTTCCCATCACCGATAAGCGCCTCAGCCGGAAGCATCTCGCCGTTAATACCTTCGCTGATGGCTCTGCTGATGTCGTCGTTGTACGCGTCTCTTTTTCTCTGTTGCATGTCTATTATTATGTGCGCGTTTCTTTGTTGTTTTTCTGTCCGGCAATTTGGTGGAGGTGATGAATGGTATTGTTAAATGCCTTGGCGATTTACAACTACCCGTGCCCAAATTACTGGGTATTGATACATTCTCTTTCGGTTTCTGAACTTTGTTCTTTTTGTAGCTTTGTGGGTTTTTGCATCCTTTTGGTGCCTGCATAACTTGTTAGTCTTTTCTGTCTTTCTCGGAGTATTTGATATAATGAGAATTGAAATGCAGGAGGGAACGAACCCGGTTGTCTTAAGGTCCAAAGATGAAAGAAGGAAGCTTTTGTCTGGAGAGAAATGGAAAATTCAAACTGGTGATATTATAGAGTTGATACCGGGACAGTACTTTTTCAAGTATGTGCCTGTCACTAGTTCTAGAGAGAAAAGGCCTTTGAATGAAAAAAGTAGCAAGGGCAAAGACATTGCTCGTAGTAAGAAGAGAATGCAAAAAAGTCCAGATGAAGAAGCACTTCTCATGAACTCAAATGTACTGCCTTTTCTTTTTTGGGGTGTTTTCTTTTCAAACTACTTCTATAAAAATAGTTTTTTTCAACTACTTTCTTGTCCTGATATGCTTGAAGTGCTGCGCTGTAATGATCAGGAATCTACCATTACCTCGGAGGGCATACGGCATTTTCAAATTCCTAAGGATAAGCTACCATTAACATTTAGACTATTGCGAGTGAAAGAATTGCCAGGATGGGCAAATACAAATGCTGTTTCCATCAGTGATGTGATTCAGGTAAGATATATATACCTCTAGAGCACAGTAGTCAAGACGTTTCTCGTTAGAATATGTTTTAGTTCTAGCTTTGTGTTGGGTAAGTTTTATTGATTGTCAATCATTGAAGCTTGAGTTTTCTGGCTTTAGGGGAGCTGTTTTCATCAGTATCTTGATTCTTGATGCATACTGAAGTTTTTGTTGTGTAGGGGAATGTGCTCTTCGCGGTCCTATCGAATTACATGATCGACGTTGATTGGCTACTTTCTGGTGGGTTT
>JACFYI010001699.1:79626-90004 GCA_014898755.1 Handroanthus guayacan
TCAGATTTTTTGGAAACTATTTAAGTGGCCAAATGCGATGTTCTGGATCAATCTGAAGTATTTTCGCAATCCCCGATTTTATAATCTAGCATTTTAGCTGATCATGAACATTTGGTTTTTTATAGGGGTAACTACCTCAAAACTCGTATGAGATTTGGCCAATTTATAAAAACACCCCTTGCGGTTTGAGGAATCATTATAACACCCTTATCATGGTATAGTTGACAGAAAATCTATCATTATAATTAGACCTTCTGAAAATCTAACATGTTAACTGAAACATCACAAGTACTCTCCCGGTAATCTATTGGCCGGGATATTATAGTAATTTTCCAAATCACGGGGATGTTTTTGTTATTACTCCAAACCCCAGGGAATGTTAAGGCTATCATCCCTTCCAATGATCTTTTACTATTATAAAACTGATCTTTGTATTTTGTCAATCATCATAGCTTGGGGTGCTGTTTTTGCCTTGCTCTGGGAAATATATACCTGCCCTTTCTTGTACAGATGATGCGCATATCTCAGAGGTATATCTCTCGGGACCCCTCTAATCCAACTTTCTGTTTAAACCCAACAATCTTGTTCCAACCCTTTGGTTGAAAAAGCTGATTATTTCAACTTTTTCAGGGTAAATCGCCTTCTTCTATAATCTCAGAAGTGAAGCAAACAAAACTGGTCACATTGGCTTGGAAGGAAAACCATAATAACAAATCTAGTGAAGTTATTCAATTGCCTGTGCCTTATGAACTTCCTCCAAAACCGTACTCCCCCCAAGGTTTGTACTGCTTTTATATTAGCTGTTTAAGATCATATCATATTTGCTCTAAAAGCTAAGAAAAACAATATATTACAGATGTACCATGGTCCTGGGATCGACGGTATACAGAGAAGGATGTTTATGGTCAAGTTTGGCCCAGGCCGGTTAAGCTGTATTCCTGCCAAGATTTCTGATTATTGACATGAAGCAGCTTTATATCGCGTTTCTGCTATATCTGCATTAGGCAACAATGCTTGTTAGTTGAGGTTCCATTGCCCACAAATTTTCGATTGTCTGAAAAGAGACAGGAAATAGCATGATCTGTGTTATGACTTGTTTTACGGATGGGAAATCAAAGCCCACTCCAGAAATGGTCGGGGGACTCCCATAATGTGATCTGATTGTGAAGTGTGAATGAACATATTCTTCTGGGTTAATACATAACTACCGTCAACTCGTCTTAGAAGTATAAACATAAAAATATTAGGAATGGTTATGTCAACATCCTCGAAGTTCGGATCAATTGCATCTCCCGTTATTTGAAAAATTACCCAAAACTTTCTAGTTCCTTCAACATTTCTTGTCGTTTAACTGGCAGAAAATTTAATAAAAGATGGATAGTTTCTCAAATTATACAGGATATTTTTAGATCAAATTTCAAAAATGTCGTGTCATTCGGATTAAATATCTCCTAAAAAATAAAATCAAAATGCAATTTCTTTTAACTCATAGCAATATCTATTATGGTCGTATATTTCTTGTTACAACTCCCCAGAAAAGATTTTCCGAAAAATATTCTTTCCAACCCTCTATAAACTAAAGTTCTCAGACTAATTTTTTTTTTTTTTTGACATTATTATATATATGCATAGAATATGGTGCAAAAGGGATTCCTGTATGGGTGTAAACTCTAAACTCTATGCTTATATATTGTCACTATTTATATATATATATATATAGACTATCAACTGTGTGCTTACACATTATTTATTTATTTATATATTTCACAGTACCTCCCACGGTCCTACCCTCTTCAGATTAAGATTCCTGTGCATTAAGATGTAAAGCGTTTGTGGATCCAGTGTTAGACAAATATAGTTTTTTTGAAATTTATTGCTAAAAGCAAACTGGAAAACACGTAAAAAAGAGAAAGAAAAAATGATAATAAAAAAAAAATGTAATGGTCGAAAATATAAAAGGTTAAAAAATCATGATGTAATTAAGGTATAGTTACCTCGATCTTGAGGTTTAGTATAATTATCAAATTACTCTATTAGGTTTAAATAATAATCATTATATACCCTATTATTAGTTCAGCTAATAAATAATTATCACCGGATTTTCTAAAAGTCTTAAAACAGTACGAGTAGACTATTGGACAAAGGGTGAACCATAATTATATATAAGTTCAAGGATGTAATTGTAATTATGTGTCATGCTAAACTAGTAATAGAGGGTCTAATCATATTAATTAAAACTTTAAAGAATGTTTTGATAATTATGTGAAACTTAGGGTGTTGAGGTAATTATCACTACAATTATTAAAGTATATATTTCATTCCGAGATACCACTTTCCAAAGATATATGGTCTAATAATTAAGCTAACAAAGAGCAAGAAAGTAGTCGGCAATCCAAACACTGCGAGGAAACATCTGTGGTCGGTGGACTCTGATCCCTACCCTTTATACACTATACAGGACGCTTCTCTCTCATATCTTTATTCATTCATTAATACCAAATCGGGTTTCTTTCTTCAAAGTTTTCTGCCTTCAGTTTTCGCCAGAAAATTATAACTTTTTCCCATCTGATCAGGTAATTCTGTTACCAAGTTTTCTTTTTTTTTTCCTTGTATTATCATTTACACCATGGTTGATTGTTGTGTGTTTGTTGATTTAATTTTCTGAATTTTTGTTTTTTCCGGAGACTTGATATATTAATATGTTCTCTCTGGAATTCTGAGTTTTCTAGAGTTCTTGATTTTTAAGCCTTATAGTTGTATGGAGATTAGGGAAGGTAGATTTTTCTCTTTCCTTTTTTTTTTTAATTTTTTTTTTTAAATCTGGCTCTGCGATCGTGAAAGTGAAGAAGCGAAATATTTATAATATAAATTATCATCAATATCCCGTTTTTCACGAGAGAAGGCTGGAATACGAAAAATTAGAATGAATGCCCGTGAAGGACACTAATGATTATGTGTTTGTTTCTGTCTGGCGAATATTTCATTATTGTGGGAACAAGGATTCGTCTTTCTCAACACAAACAATTGTGATTATTTTTGCGAGTAAGGTTTCAGGATGTAGAATACGGTGGCTCCTTTGGAAGAAATGGGGGTAGGAATCTTTAGGATCTAGGCAGGTTTTGATGATAATATCATATTTTACAAGTATTGGCTCAAACTTGGCAGTCGACATGGATAACCATCGTTACCAAGATCTCAATTGAGGGGATTTTGATTTATGTCGATCTATTTGTGTACAAAATAGTAACTTCAATACTAGGTTGGTGTTTATGCTCTATGAAAGCAGAATTCACATTACTTAATCTTTCTTCCCACTCTGCAAATGAAAGAAGTCAAGAAAACTGTTTGTGGATGCCTAATTGGTCATGGCCTTTTCGCGTTCTTTGGCAAACTGGAAATCAAGAATATTATGATTGGTTGCATATATCCTATTGCAATAATCAAATATTCACGGAGATATGTCCATGAATTCTAGAAGCTTTAATCAGAGATATGACTACCAATGTACAGGGGCATTGGTTTTGTTAGTTCAATATGACAAAATCTTGAATTCCTCTCACTTGTGGCCTGTGGGCATTGTTGAGACGAAGGGAGGTCTTTGCAATGTTGTTTCTTTTTGTTATGCGCACAGTAGTATTCACGGTTAGTTCTTGTTAAATAAGTATGCAGCTGTTGTTATTGTTAATTATGTTTAAGCTTTAAAGTTTCCTTTGCAGTGTTCGTTTCCTTCACTCAACTCTCACAGCCAAGTTTCATGTCTGATTTTGACATCCAACTCCCTAGCCCCTTCGGTAAGCCTAATTATTTCCCTGTGCAGCATAACTATTAATCTCTTCAATGTTTTCTTTCTTTAATTTGGGAATGTCAACCGTTTAGATCTGTTCTATCCCATTCTTATTCACTGTTGACCGATGTAAGTTTTTTTGTGTATGGTACTACCAGATCCTTTTGCTGAGGCAAAAGCTGAAGACTCAGGTGCTGGATCAAAAGACTATGTGCATATCCGAGTACAGCAGCGTAATGGTAGGAAAAGCCTGACAACTGTCCAGGGATTGAAGAAGGAATTCAGCTACAATAAAATCCTCAAAGATCTCAAGAAGGAGTTTTGCTGCAATGGGACAGTCGTCCAGGATCCGGAGCTGGGCCAGGTGAGTATTAAGCTTTATCCCATTTCATATACTTTGATCTTTCTTTTATTTCGTCTTGTTCTACATTTTTTGCATATTTTAAGGTTATACAACTCCAAGGTGATCAGAGGAAGAATGTTTCGACCTTCCTCGTTCAGGTATTTCCTGCAATATTTTGCTTAGATGAAGTGCCATTCTCTTCCAATTCCCTGAAAAAGTAAAACTATTTTCTTTTTTATTATTGCAGGCGGGCATTGTGAAGAAAGAGAACATCAAGATTCATGGTTTCTGAATAGTTACAGCAGAAGCAAATATTGAACTCACGTGGGTAGAGGTTGCTGCGTTATAGTGGACTTCTAAACACAACCTTGTCGAATGTTTTCTGTCCGGTCTGAACATGTTGTTCCTCTTTCTCAACAAGACATGGAGTCATATTCTCACCTGCTATAGCATATGAGTTCGTACTATGAGATTCACTTTTACGATTATTTTAAAGAGTTTGGATTCATTATATCATGAGGATTATGTATCTTAATTAAATCTGAGTAATCGTGTTTAAACAGGCATACCCTTTGAAGAATCATATTCAAGTCGCGAACACTAATTATCTTGTAAAATTAGAACATTTCTGAAATAGTTTTGGGCATCCAAATTTGAGATCTAACTACAGAAAAAAAGAATTTTCAAACTGTTTCTAGTTCTTATTATTTGCTAAATGTATTATTGTTTAGTTTTTAAGATTGGTCTGATTATTAATTGAATTAAATTTGAACGAATTAATATGACTCGAGTTGGAATAGTTTGGCTCTCTTACATACTTCATTATTTCTTGTGAATGAGACTGAATTATTCTTGATTTAATTGAAAAATGACATTTTAGCAGTCGATTCCAAGCTTTCTTTTCTAGTAGCTGCACAGTTTATATGTAGATGGGAACTGAAATCATTATTACACGTTTCGAAGTGTAGCACGCCATAGATTTTCCTTATCTTTCTCCTATCCAGTCAGTTGCCAATAAGTTAAAAGGAAATTGCTTGTCATGGCTCCAATAGCTCCACTGTATGGTACATGACATCCCACCCTCCACAATTTGCGGCGGTAATTCAATGGTAAATTTTTGCATTCCCTGTTTCAATTTATATTTTATTTCTTATTTCATTTTACATATTAAAAAGTTGGCACACATTCTGAATTTTCTATTGCAATTTATATTTCATTCCATATTTCATTATATGATTCATGTAAAATATATGATATTTATAATCCTATATTTTTATAAGAAAATAGTTAATACATATAGCATGTATTTATGACACCGAATAGAAGATAAAACGTTATTTTGGAATAGAAAATTTTACTATCATCCACTATCTTGTGTTTTTATAAGGAAATATTTGATAAACGTAACCTGTATTCTTGATACAGAATAAAAGATGAAATAATGATTTAAAACAGAGGATCTTGACCACACCAGAAATATTGAGAAATTCAGATTTATTGAATTTTATTGGCATTCACTAATGCAAACTGATTAATTTAAACTAACTTAATTACAAAATAAAGTGATCGAATTTTATATTTGTGTAATTTCTCTTTAGTCTATATGTTTTACTTTAACCATAGAAAACTAATAATTAAACGTGACAAAAAAAGAATCCCGTTTAAATAAAATGAAAAAAAATGAAAATGTAAGGCAGGAGACTACTTATTCATCTCTTCAGCAATCCTGTCAATTTCTTTACACTCGGTCATTCTGATGTCGTCATTTTGATCCTTCTTACAAGGATCTATTTGTTGTCCATACGGATTTAACTACTATTTATGGTAATTAAAAATAAACTAAATTGTTACTTTATGTATTAAAATAAATACAAACTTCATTTATATCCCTTGAGAAAAGACGGATAACTTCTTAAAATAAACCATATTCTAATATCTATACTATATGTAAAGTATGACGGTCAAAAGTAATTATTTAGGTAGTATATTTTCATATATTTTTTCTAAAATGCCCTTAATTTTAAACTATTGATAATCATCAACAATCTAATTTTCTCTTAATATTAAATATTTATATATGTATTACATTAAAAATATTAATCATATTCTAATTATTATGCACATACATGCGCAGTACATCTTAATATATATAATATTTTATGATTTTACTTATTTTATACAGACGCATCAAGTGTGCAATAAACGTTAATTCTTTTTAGTTGGAGGACTACAATATTGACACAAAACACATGCTTTGTAGTTTTCAATAAGTACCATGCAGTATGTAATATGCCTTGAAGCAGTCATATATAGAGGATATACATGAATTATCTGCGTGCTGAAGAACACAAATGTCAACCTCGATAGATATCATGACATCGGAGAATCTTAATAACATGCATATGAGTTCAATTCTTAATCTAATCAAATACAACATATACAGTTGTGGGCTCTTCAGCATCTTGTCATAGCTCCCCATCATATTTCCACTTGTCTATATAAAGCAATCCAGATCCCTACCCTTATTATTAAGACTTTCAGCACTGGTGCTCTGCAAATAGAAAGAGTCCTTTAAATGGCCAGCTCTGAAAATTCTTCTTCTGACCATTCCGTCTCTCGCTCTCGAGGTAATCAGTCACCCCCCCACCCCGCCCCTCTCCCCCTACCCGGGGCATGCTATTTCCCCTTCTTTTTTCTATCTTCCACTCTGCAGAGTGGTTTGTTTGGTTACAGTATCTATGGCTGAGGATTGAGATGATATTCTAATTTGCAGAAGTAAACAGGAAAGAATCTCAGGTTGAATTCTCTGAAGATGAAGAAGCACTGGTAATTAGGATGTATAACCTGGTTGGTGAGAGGTAAATCCCCTTCTTCTCATTCCTTAACAGGATCTTCTTTATTTATTTGTTTGTTTACTTTATGGTAGAAGTATCAGCTTTGTGTAGTTGAAACTATTCTATTGCCACCAGATGGTCTTTAATTGCTGGAAGAATTCCGGGAAGAACAGCTGACGAGATTAAGAAATACTGGAAGTCTCGATATCCTACCCGTAGCACTACAAGAAAATAGAACAAGAGTGATGTAAAAATAGAATAAGAGTGAAAAAAAATTGTGTAACATTGTCACTAATAATATGTTCAGTGACAACGACTTTCATTTGATAACTAATAATATGTTTTATGTGGCAATAACTTTTGTATTATCACTATATAGTTTATTAGTGACAAAAAATAATTTCTTAAATTGTCATTATAGACAATCAATGAGACATATATAATGAGAGAGAATTTAGTGACAATAAAAATTTTCACTACAATTTTGATAATAAGATCTTCATTGTCATTAAATAATTACTATACATGGGTCACTAATTGTCAATAACAATAATATAATCACATTTTTATCACTGTTAAGTTTGCTAAAATAATTTTTGTTGATTTATCACTTTTTATATAAACTTAATTATAGATTTTACATTGTGACTCAATTTTTATCACTCCTAACATATTGTTTTACAATATAGTTTTGGGAAATAAAATTTACATAGCAAAGCAATAGCATTTCGAATCTGCATTCTTAAGGTTGCTAGATCTTCTGCCAAGAAGGTATCAGCTTGGATAGTCATTTGTTTAGACTCCATTAGTGTTATGCTAGAATACTTTGTTCAGGATTCTTTTTGTTGGTTCGTCAAATTACCGTCTTATAATCTTGAAGAAATAAAAGGGCTTGTAAAACTAAACTATAGGAACTATTATGACAAAATTTCCCATGCAATGAACTCTAACATGCACCACAAAAACTTGCTTTAGAAGATGCATTGAAGAACATATACAGAGGAAGCAGACCTGGTAAAAAGGAAGAAAAAGACAAACAAGCGAGCATACGGTAATTTTTGTAGAAACACTGCCACACCAGTAACGGCATCTCCAGACATGATCCTAGATCGGAAAAACAGATTTTCAGTGGTAAAAAACGTCGCATTTCACAATCATAGGTAACATCACGTACAATAAAACATGTGACCTAGGGGAAACTTTTGTATGGCTGTATCCAAGACTGACTTTGACAGGCAATTCGTCCTATGATTTTCGGCGGAGAGGCAAACAAAAATGCGGTTAAGCCATCAAAATCAAAACATCATGTTATAGGCGTATATTTGCCGCCCAAATTGTTTAACTACAATTGCAGTTTCTATTTCCAAGAATTCACAGTCTAAATTAGTTTGCAATGATGACAAGCGATTAACAACTGTACAAAACAAGAGCTCAATATCTGAAATGATCATTTAAAAATACATTCACCATGCATAAAAGCATATGATGAGCAAAAGTTGTCTTATATAACAAAATGATTACTGCTCATTCTTGTTACATACAGTTTAAGATACAAATTAAAGATTGTGCATTAGGTTGTCTTCTAAGAATGGCAGAAGAATCAAATATGTCAAGCATTGCTTTGCTTGTAGAACTTGGTGTCAAGAACTTGCTTCCCACACATTGCACACACCCGTGCATTACAAAAACATATAAGAATTCTCTGCACGTAATGCCATAATCAAAGTATCATGTCAAAGAACACCCCGAGAAAGACTACCTTTACTATAAGCACATGTATGACAATATTTTCCATCTTGATGTACTTGTTGCTACAAATAATACACTTGGTTTGTCCATACGGTGTCCATCTGCAAAGCAACCAATTTCAAATAACTCAAGGGAATTACGAAAAGAAAGCTTTCAATTACTCCTTGGCAACACAGGTCAAATTTATAACAAAGAACATCTTTTTAGACAAAAGGGGTCAGACAGGAGGAGGATTATGATGATATCTGAGTGCCTATGACATATCCCAATGATATCCGAGTGCCTATGACATATCCCAATGATATCCATATGAAATACACAAAAAATTTCACAGCGGCAAATTGCTTATGGCATATCTGGTACGGGAAGCATAAAAGACATTACATAAACAAGTTTCTTCTCTTCAAGCAAACCAAACTCCACCACATGATCAATCGGTGTCTGGTCTTCCATCATAATATTATTTCAGAAATCTCATTAACTGAACATAACCTACAATACTTGCATGCATCTGATACTGCTCCTCAGACTCATACAGTGGAGTACTCGACAATGGATGCCAATTAAAACATGGTTTGTGGAGAGACCAAGAAAGAAAGGAAGAAAATAATTAATAAACAATTACACTACAATATTCTTCTAAGACAGAGAGTGTTGAAGCAATGGAAACAGTGGCAGAAACTAATAACACTTCTCCTAGTACTAATAGAAACAACTATCGCTACAAAGTTACAGATGATTTGAGCAATTCCAGCTTCTTTCCAGAGGTAACCACAGCGTATCCAACAACAAGCAAAATCAATGTTTAAGAGCACGGATATGTCACCCAAATTCGGCCAAAATTCCAGAATTAAATCCCAAATTAATTGTCCCAAGCGAAAAACAGAAAATTCCCAATTTATGCACATGTTAATCTTTACACATAACTAGGCAAAGTTATGTAACAGAAAAGGGGATCACGGGCACCTGTGTTTCTTTGATAGGAGTTTGTTCTCGTTGATCTTACGACCACCACCTTCGGTGGTGTTGTGAGCCCCTTCCTTCCACTTGTCCGGCACTATCACTTTCGCCAGTTTCTTCTCACCTGTATATACATGTATATATGCATAAACTCTCCAATTGGACGAAAAAACCCTAAAAAGATCATTCATAATTATGCATCAAAGATAATTGAATTCAGAGAACAGGACGAGGAGAAACTTACACTTCTCGCAGAGCATTGTGCACTGGGAATTTTTCCAAGATTGCGAGTAAGGGAAGCTCGAATCGAAGGAAGAGAAATTTTTCTTATTGCCACCCGGGACTGATTTCAGCGAGAATACGTTGAATTGAAAACCTTCACCAGACGCTTTGCCTGGTAGCTTTTTCTATTCTCTTCTTTTTCATATATTTTTCTATTTTTTAAATAAACCAACAATTTTTTATTATTTTTTTCCCCCTTTTTATGTCGCAAAATAGGAATAGAATACATATTGATCATATAGAGATGTCAAAGTCGGCTGGGCTACCCGCTCGGCCCGGTGCAACCCGCATGAGGAACTGGCCCATCCCGTTTACAAAATATAAGTAGGCTGGTTATGATCAAACGGGACGTAGGTTCATACCGGGCTCAAATTTTTGGACCCAAAACCGTCTCGATCGCGAGCCCTGTTAAACTGGAATCGGCTC
>JACFYI010001699.1:109472-138532 GCA_014898755.1 Handroanthus guayacan
GCTCTTCCTTTCTTCTCTCTCTTCCTCTTCTTCTCTCTCTCTCTTAAACATCATTCTCAAACCCAACCCGAAATGTTACCTTCCCACACCCTATATTCTTGAATCCTTTTGCAATCCACATTTTCTTGATTTGTCATTTCATGCCCACAACTCCATTTTATGTTTACGTTTGGATTCTTGCTTCTTTATTGATTCATAGGGGAGCCCTTAATCCAATTCCGGTTGCTTGCATGCTTATTGCAAATCATGTTTTCGAACAATATGTGAAGATACATGGGATTTGTAACGAGGAGGAAAGAAGAACAAGCTTCTCTATTGTCTCTACTTTCCCCCTGTCTCTTTCCAATTCTTCTCTGAAAAGGTAATAATTGTCTTCTTTTTAGTTTTCGTGGGCACACTAAAAGCTAAAAAGATATTCTTGAATCCCTTTATGCTTTTCTTCTAGCACATAACAATTCTTAATTGAAAATGCCGGTGGTAAAAAAGGTTATGTACGGCCTTTTGCTGTATAAAAATAATTTTCATGAGCTGGGCTGTCAAAATTCTTTTCTTTTGGCTTTTTCATTTTGGAATTTTACATGAGAGATAAAAGGGTTAAATGAAATTTAATAGACCTTCAATGTTCTTGCTTTTGTGATAGGAAAAGAAACATCTTTTGCACAATTTTGTGGTGTTTTCTTCTACTTTGTGCTTCATATCCCAGACGAGAACAGCTGAATTTTTCGAGCCCTACTTCAAGAATGGGAACGGCAATGAAAGGGATCTACAAAGGATTCAAATATACTCTATCTCAATTCTTTGGTAGATTTTGTTTGCATTCTTTTATGTATAATAATTCTTTCCAAATATTTTTAGATAATTTCTGCTAATTACTGTCGGGGCCTAAGCAGAAAATTTATATTATATGTAGTTGTGAAGGAGCGTGAAATGGAAATTGGATATCCAACAGATGTTAAGCATGTGGCACATATTGGGTGGGATGGCCCCTCTGGGAGTGCCCCCAGTTGGGTAAGAATGCCCCCCAACCCAAATTTTGTACGTTTTCTGATTCTATAATCTTTGTTCAATTCTGAAAATTTCTCGATGATAAAATGCAGATGAATGAGTTTAAGACAGGGCCTGATTTTGCGGCAACTTCAATTGGTAATTCTGGTTCTGCACTTTCTCCATGGTCGTCTCAAGGTTTGTTCGTCGCATTTCTTTCTGTTACCGTTTCCTCTTCCTGCGTTTTCTTTTGTTTGGTCTTATTTTCTGAAAGATAATTATCTCGATGTCTCTCGAGGTTTGGTCTTATTACGTAAGCAGTTTGTAACCTCTTCTCATCATGTCGTAATAGTTAAAAATTATGTAGACAAAAAACTTATCGGGTGTGTCATTAAATGAGACCCTTGATAATACCTCTTGTAATTAGTTCAGTTGAAACATTAAAGTAGACCCCAAGCTAGTATGACATTACAAGTTTTAAGGGGTGTAATTGTAATGTCATATAAGATCTATTTAGTTTTTCGTGAATTGAGTTAATTGTGGAGGGTGATATTGTAATTCTCTAAATCACATGAGTGCTTATCTTTTTAACACCGTTTTTAGTCCATCTATTACCTAAGACAAGAATGTTGAAAACTGTTGAAAGGAATAGGAAAACTTTTTGAGTATTGGCAGATGGGGCATCATTTCAACTCAAGAAAGGGACAGATGATCCTTTGATATTTATATATCATGTGCATCCAGAGATACAAATCTTCGTCACGGGCTGCATTTTTTGACTTGAAAATGGTACTGTGGCTTATAATGTGTTTATGTACTGAGAAATAATATGTGACAGAGGTAAAGTTCATAAGATTCTTTGCCTCAAAGCAGGGGAAAATTTGGCTCATTTGTCACATGGTTTGTACTGTTTACACATTGCTGGATGTGTCTGGAAATGGCTCTTGAATAAGACTGCTCTCTGGCATCCTAATACACCTGAAGAGTCTGTACTCGAAACTCCTGAAATTTAATAATGACGATAATCATAAGAAAATGAAAGAAAAGGGAAGGCAATTATGAAAGAGTCTTTTTTCATAGATGATTATTGTGGAGCTTATATTAGTTTCCGTTGCCCGTGGTACAAACACAAATATGGGGTTCGATGTAGTTTTATAATTATAATGTTGTATTAATGTGAATATTAACTGTGCCTCTCTTGTTTACATGTTTGTATGTGCGGAGGTTTATCCATACGGTTTGTCCCTTACCACTGAATTCAACAAGATTTGTGGGGGGTGTTGAGAACTGTTATATTGATCATTTATTGGGATAATTACCTCAATACCCTCTGAAGTTTGGCCTAATTGTAGAATACTCCTTTTGGTTTCTAGAATTGCAATAACATTCCATATTGTACTGTTCATTGAGCTGACAAAAAAAACTAATGAAGCTTGAGAAACATTACAAATTAGACCCAGACCCTGTAAAAATCTAATATATTGATTAAAATATTACAAAGAGCCCCCGGAAATCCAATATATTTGATTGATACATTACAAGTATCCATTCCATTAATCTAACATTATCATTTGGTCTCGTTTCTCTTTCCGTAAACAGATTTTGGAGAGTCCATGCGGCAAAAATCAGGATCTGAAACGTTTAAAGACGTACCCCCCTCAGAACTTCCTCCCGTTAAGAAGAAGCAAAAACGGAAGAAGTGTAAGTCAACTTCTTCCCCAAAGTCTAACTCTGGCTCATCCTCAAGGTCATCAAGAGCTGCAAAGTCGAAAGCCAAATTTGTCGAAGGCAATGCAAACCCAACAAACATCGAAGTTGCATAAAACGAGAAAGCAAATATCCATATGCTTATTGGAGTTAATCATTAAACTCCTCTTTCTGTACTCGGAATGTCCTATGAAGAAGGTAAAGAGATTATAGGATGTCATAGGAAATTTCCATAGTTTAGTTGGGCGCACATATGCTCTCAAAAGTGAAATTTGAAGTTGGGCTAGAGATCAGATCTTAAGGCAAATGGTGTATCTAATGTTTGAACGTCACGATGATGTGAGAAACTTATTTTTCCTTTTTCTTTTTAATTTTTCCTTTGTTAGTTTCCTCCTTTCTTGGAATTAAGACGAGGAGGACCTTGTAGAGAGTTAAAAGTTCTTGGTTGTTCTGATGCAAATTATTGGATTTGGACATATGTTAGGGACACATGTAGTAGTGTTTGTTTGAACCTTCTAATTTATGTTCTTTCAATTCTGATGAAAGTGATATGCTTTTGATGAGCAATTTTCATTCATCTCTATTAACTTTTGCTAAAAGCTTATCAGACGCCATTATGTGTAAGAATTTTCTGGCCTCAGTTTAGGCCACTGATAACAATTAAAATCGTATATAATTATTTTATGATATTTATCTATAAAAGGAAAGCAGTTTGAATTTTACATCCAAAAAACAAAAAATGCTGTTCGGATTTCAGTTGGTAGTTAATTTCCCCGCCAATTCTGTCGCTTAAGCAGAGGATGAAATTCCACCTGACTAAGTCTTCACTCATCACTATCTTTCTAAATCTCAAATGGGTTTTCCTTTTCACAAAATAATTGTACTTTCTATACTTTGCATCTAATAGTTTGCTTTAATCTGAAGATATTCGATTTACAGCCTAATTCATCACAATAGGCCTTAAAATGGTCTCGAAAACGGTAATTTTGTATATTTTCATGAATATATTCACAGTATATTTGATTACAGCACAAGATTATGACAGTGATATTGTGCCACAAACAGCTCCTCCACCACAAGCAATCGACTGCAACGGTATTTTTGTCACATACACATTTATATCTCGAACTAGAGAGTATCCATACTTAAAGAACGTCACTGCACAACCATGGTCCTTTAAATCCATGATAACAATACTGAATACAGGCTTATATGAACTGCAAAACTGGAAAGTGTTCGTTGGATTTCAGAACCATGAAATTTTAGTCTCTGCGAGTAATGCTGTCATTGTAGATGGAGATGATCCTCCAGCTCCGGTAGGCAATGGAACTACATTTTCCGGCTATCCACAGACAGATTTGAAGACTTCAGTTGAAACCGCCGGAGATTTGACACAAATACAGGCTCAGATTGAATTACTGGGCACACATTTTGGGATTAAACCACCAGGATATCCTATGCCCCGGACTATCAAGCTTGTCAACGATGGATACAAGTGTCCTGTGCCAAAACGTAAAGGTAAGCAAATGATTAGCTTAATATATTATGGGCGTTTTTGCACTTTGTCCATTTAAGTACCTCTTTGAACGTAAAGTACCACTTTGAACATTTTCTACGGAATAACCTGCAATGAGTTTTCCAAGTTCCGGGCACGGTACTAATCGTCAGGTGTTTTCGTCTGCTCACAGACAGCTTTCCATAATTTAAACAACACAAATTGCTAGGAAATAAGACAAGAAACTTTGTGCCGATAATTTATTCGATTATGAGTATACCCAAAATTATCTGTTAGAAAATACTCTCTAAAATAAGTCAGTTCCAGCACATAGAAGAACCACTTCAAAGTATTTTGATGGAACATTTAAAGATAGTATATTGTAAAACATCGTGTAATTTAGAAGACAAAGTGCAACATGAAAAAGTCACAATATGTAGTTATGTACACCCATAGTTCTGATGACACAACATTTTCTGCCATGGGCCCATGGCCTTTCCTTAATTCCGAGTTTACTAACTCTGTCTGCACGAATCAACAGCAACAACAATGTACATTTGCTGCGTGAGGGACATGAAATCCAAGGCAGACAACTTAACAACCAAGTATTTCCCACGCAGAAATGGCGATCTCATGATCAGTTACGACATCTTACAAGCCTACGAGAGTAACTATCTCGCTCAAGTAACCATTGATAACAACAATCCTCTTGGACGACTCGATCACTGGAACTTAACTTGGGAATGGATGAGAGGTGAATTCGTATACTCAATGAGAGGCGCATACACTCGTAAGACAGATATTACAGACTGCATCTACGGTGCTGCTGGAGAATATTACAAAGATTTCGATTTCTCCAAGGTTATGAACTGTGAAAAGAACCCAATCATAGGTGATCTTCCCCCTGACAGAGAGAACGATAAAGATGTTGGAAATTTTCCATACTGTTGCAGAAATGGTACTTTATTACCTACTATCATGAACCAAACAAAATCACTGTCTGTTTTTCAGTTGCAGGTGTTTAAAGTTCCTCCTGATATGAACAGGACAGCTCTGTACCCTCCTGAAAGATGGAAGATTGTTGGGGTTCTCAATCCGCAGTACAAATGTGGGCAGATTATAAGAGTTGATGAGACAGAATTTCCTGATCCAACCGGTCTTCAGTCTGTTACGACGGCGATTGCTAGTTGGCAGGTTGTCTGTAATATTACGCGGCCTAAACCAAGACAGGCGAAGTGTTGTGTGTCATATTCTGCTTATTACAACGACTCTGTCGTCCCGTGTGGTACTTGTGCTTGTGGTTGTGATAGTTCGATGAAATGCAATGCGAATGCACAAGGGCTGCTTTTACCACCCGAAGCACTTCTTGTTCCGTTCGAGAACAGAACAGAGAAGGCTGTGAATTGGGGGAGAATCAAACATTATAAGATTCCTAGGCCGTTGCCATGTCCGGACAATTGTGGGGTTACCATAAACTGGCATCTTGCGAGTAATTATAGGAAGGGTTGGTCGGCCCGGGTCACGTTGTTTAACTGGGAGGAAATGGATTTTGTGGACTGGTTTGTTGCTGTTCAGTTGAACAAAACGGGTTCGGGTTTTGAGAAGGCTTATTCGTTTAATGGGACTTTGCTTCAAGATCTGAACGATACTGTTTTCTTGACGGGTTTGCCGGGTTTGAATTATTTGATTGGGGAGGTAAATGGGTCGGATCCTGAGAAGGATCCGAGAATACCTGGTAAGCAGCAGTCGGTTTTGACGTTTACTAAGAAGAATGTAAGAGAGATTCGTATTTCGGATGTTAATTTGTTTCCTTTGAGGTTGTTTTTCAATGGAGAAGAATGTGCCCTTCCTACTCAGATTCCGAAGGCAGGTTCTTGGCGATATGGTGCAAATTTGAAGCTAGTTGTTTTTGTAGTGTGCACCACTTTTTGGAGCATATGTATTAGAACTATTTCGATTTGAATAGCCTTTTTCAAAAGAAAATGATTTTTTGGATTGAAAAAATTTTTAGGGTCTATGCAGATGGTGACTAGTGATTACGAAAATATGACTCTAAATCAAGTTTTGAAATTCGTTTGGGTTACAATTTGCACAAAAATATGTTGGGACAAAATGAAAGTCATTTATTCAAATCATGACTACATTAGACTTTCTAAGTTGGACGGATCATTGATAAGTTATTTAGAGTATCAAAAGTCTTCATTTCCATATATGATTTCAAGACGGGAGATTCAAAAAAGTTCTTGAGAATTCTGATTGTGATTGTGAGATTCAGAATTGATCACAATTAGTGCCAACCAAACATGCATTAAGAATCCGACCAAAAAGGTGAAAGTTTTCCAGGAATGATCAAATGTTTGCTATATGCTGTGCCGTTCTGTCCGGGCAATAACATGTTTGCCCTGAAAATTCGGCAATAACATGATGTGCCGTTCTATCCAGGCACTAATTTTCTAGCAACCATGTGAAAATACTTCAAATGAACATGTTGTCTTATTGTTCTTGCATTATCCCAAAAACAAACGTAGAAAATATCACTTGTATATAAACAATTCTACTAATAGACAGAAACAAGATTCAAGATAAATATGACTTAACCAACTGAAACATGTTCTTCCATTGCAATAAACACTAAAATAAAAAAAAAAGAGGAGTTGTTTTCTCAGTAATGAAATGCAAATCCCCTTGTAACTATCTCCATATTTGCCTCCTTCCACACTAACTCTCCTTCAAAACATTTTCATCACTTCCAACAAATTTCCAATTCTAGCCAGTGGCGACTCCAGAAATATCAATCACTGAGGTCAAACATTAACTATTAATAAATAAAAAACTGATTATTGAGAAACTAAAATACTTTCCTCAATACTTTTTTTTACAGTTATCCTCTACGATTTTTCATATTCTGAAACCGTATTATAATACTCATTATTAATGCTATTAAATGCATCTTTCTCAATATATGTAACTAAACAGTCATTTATTAACTAATCACTCCTTCAATTTTCTTTTGAAATATTTTTCCATCATCTAATTTCTCAATATTCGATAATAAGAAAATTCTAAACTGGGTTCAGCTTAAAAAATAAAATAATAAAGAAAATGGAGAATAGATGAAAAAGAAAAATGAGGATAGGGCTTATCAACAGAATATAAAAAAATGGGTTAAGTAGGGATCAACAAGAATAAAAAATGAAATACAACAAAAAAGGGGGTCATCTATCATTAGGTATATATATATATATATTTATATATGGAAATTAATTAATAATTTATTTACATATATAAAAATTCCTTGAAAAAAAAATTCAGTGGGGTCAAGTGACCCCACTAGCCACCACGTGGCGTCGCCCTTGATTCTAGCAATCTATTTTTCTCCAAAGTTATAGCAAGACCCCTGAAAATATGTCATATTACAATAGCCATTCTCATAGTAATTCTTTCTGCTGCAATGTTAATCCTCTACTTCACCATACTCAAACCTAAACAACCTAAAATCACTATTCAAAAAGTCACCTTAAACAACACTAGTCTGCTGCTTAATCCAGTGCATCTCAATGTTACACTAGGACTAACCGTCACAGTCGACAATCCCAACTATGCAAGTTTCAACTATGATAATACTACATCTTATGTAACTTATCGCGGTATGCCTGCAGCAAAAGCACCAATAGATAAGGACACGATGCCATGCCAGCTCGTGGAAAGCACGATATCAGCACATGGTTGTGATTATGGATATGGTGATCTCAAATGATTATTTTCTATCGGATTATGCCACAGGTTGTCTGAATTTTAGATCATCAACTGCATTCCACGGTAAACTGAAGGTGCTTAAGTTCCTGAAAATAAAGACAACGACTCGTAGCACGTGTGATATCTCTGTTTATGTTGAACCTCAGAATGCATCTTCTGTTTGCAGGTCAAAGTTTTAGATTGATTGTTTTGTTTGGTTTATTACACGTTGAGAAATGCAGTTTCTTGATAACAGAACTGTGATTTTAGCCTTCAGTCAAGTTTGAGAATATATGTGGCTTTCAGTATTGTTTTCGTTGCTCCTATTCTTGGTCTAATGTGTGCTTTGGTTTGTGGTCATGTGAGCCTTCTTTGATGGGCTTCTGTTGATGGGATGCTTTTCGGATAATGTTGGACTCATCGTCCACTAGAAATTAGCCATCTTAGATAGGACATAACAATACTTGGACATTGCATCCATGTTCAGGGATAACAGATGTAATGATATCTGGATATTCAAATGACACTATAGATGGATGTGGACGTAAATATTTATTTTTCATATTCAATAAAATTCAAATTCGGATAGTAATCAAATATGAATGTATTAATATTCGTATTCAAATATTTGAATTGAGAAACCTAATGTTATTCATGAAAAAGGGAAAGAAAAGCAATATTTCTTTCCATTTTGCCAAAAGGGCAACAAACATTTCTATCAGAATTCAACTTTTTCTTCCTCAAAATATTATTAAAATGCTGTAATCATTACAAATCGTTGTGTTAATTGAAATTATATCTACTTACATGTTTCAATCATTATCGTCGTATAAATATATATTTCATGATATAAAACTGTAAAAGAATAATATAAAATTTTAATATGAACTACTACTCAGATAACAATTTACATGAAAAGACATGCATAAAATTTATTTTTTATCAAAATAAAATTAAACATAGCTCCATTCTTATGTATTCTCCAATATCACTCTCAACAGATATTCCCAAAACATCTAGAAAGTTCGATCCAAACATTACCTTGATGAAAGTCGGTCATAATTAGATTTTAACTAGATCAATCTCCCAAGAGAAGGAGTTCGAGTCTCGACCAACTTGGTTAAGTGGTTGGCTAAAATACAAAGTTAAATTTATTTATTTTTTTTCACTAATTAATTATTTTATTGTTCTGGAAAAGGGTTTAACATTTTAAAATTGCAATGTTGTCGTTCATTATTGTCAAAATATATTATAATAAAATCAAGGGGTAATTACGTCAACATCTCCTGAGGTTTGATATGATTATCCAAAACACTTAATGACGTTTGAGTAATTACCATTACACTTGTTACTATTAGTTCAGTCGGTAGTTAATTATATATAATGATAATTATTCAAATACGAGGAGGTATTTTAATAATTATGTGAAACCTCACTCAGGGTAGAGATAATTATCCCTAAATTTTTTTTTTTCAGAGAGAGAATTAATATATCTAATTATCAAATATGTACATGAGTGTTACGGGTCCAACCCACAATGGAGGTGTGGACGGGAAATTGACGGGATCCTTGACTCGTGAACGCAACAGATGGTGACCTAATAACATTTTAAATTAATAATTAACAAGAAATTTTTTAATAAAATTGCTATACAGTAAAAAATTTAACAAAATTACTGTTGGACTAATTTAATGAAGTAATTATAGAATGGGAAGTGGGAACAAGAATTGTTACGTACATCAGTGGTCCAGTGGTAGCTGCGATAGTCGATGCCATGCCCTACGCTTGATTCTTATTCTTTGTGGACTGGAATTAATTGGAAGGGACAAAATCAGCATATTTCCGTAATAATACTAAAAAATGATACTAAAAGTCTAAAACAGATTTTTTTTATTTTTATTTTTTATTTGAGAAATATGATACTAGCTAAATGTGTTAATCTCATATCTTGCCATGATTCGAGGTAATCTTAGCCGATGGGCCCAGAAGTTCGTTCTGGATGGTTCATTTTCCGGATAATGGGAACTCCTAGTCATTTGAACTAAGGCTTGCTATGTTGATTTATATATATAAACTAAATAAGTATATAATTGGAGGTTGTCTAGTAGTTTATAAACCCTTAAAAATTTTTTATAGAATATTAAAGAGGGATTTTTTTTTAATTTAATTTGTGAGAGAAAGATATTTAAGAAGTTAAGATTAAAGTCGGAAAATTCATGGTAAAATTTTTAAGAAGTAATTATAAGTTTATGAAATTTCAAATTAAAAATTTTAAATATTATAATTTTTTAGAAAACAATAAAAAAGTTTCTAATTTATGTTTAAAATTGAATTTTATTTTAATCCTATAAATTGCAAAAACATCTTTAGTGATATCTTAGCACTTTAAAAAACTACATTTAAAATAAGATCTCGCAAATTATAATCTATAAAAAAAATAAAAAAAATATCTGAGTTTTTGAGAAAAAATAAATAATATTTGAACACACATTTAGTTGATAAAAAAATAATCATAACATGGTCTCTCTAAACTAGACATAAGACTAGGTATCACCAAAAATATACTAATCAACAGATTTGAAAAGATATACATGATTGATGGTTCTCATAAACAATACTATCTACTGATGCTCTTCATTTCCAAGCATAAACTATATGATCAAATTTGTGAAATATACAATACTATCTACTGATGCTCTTCATTTACAAGCATAAAATATATGATCGAATTTGTAAAATATAACTTGTTCAGCATACGCAATATAGATTTTGTTCTTATGAAAAGGACCTTATGACAAATAATAAGAAAGAGATATAAATTACCTTAATATTTCAATAAAGCGATCACTACTTAAATACTCAAAACACTTATAATAACATTTATGAAACACACAACTAACTATGTGTATATTAAGACTTTCTAGTCCAAAAGAGTACTATGTTTTTAATTGTTTACGATCAGTTTATATCAAACTAAAGGTGTTTCTACTTGAGATGACATTGGTCTCCACTATCACATCATGCGGCTAATATTTAATGTCACACATTATTTAATAAATCAAACAAATTAAAGATTGAACACCAAAAATATATATTATTAATTTTTTTTTAAAAAAAAAATGCGCTAGTGACAAACCACAAAGTAGCTATCAACCGGCGGTACAATAAAGATTGAAAAATCCAAAGCATTGTTGTGCAGTTGGTATGTAAAGGATGCTGGAATTTAATGCCCTCCAATATTTTAATGTATATTATATAGTTGGGACGTAGAACATTATTATAATTAATTCTTCTTTATTTTATTGAATGACAAAATTAATTTTATTGGCTTCTTCAACTTGTTCACATCAATTATTTATAAATATATATATGTTTTTGGAAAAGTAATTTATTCCGATCCGAATAACAAAATAGGTAAAGCAGAAATCAAATACTTAATGCCAATATTAAGACAAGAATTAATGTCTGATATGAGAGTATATACTATAATTAATTATTATTTCTTGCAACTGAAAATAGAAAATTACAGGTCCTACCTTAGTTATGACGATATTATTTGTTTAGTGAGACACGAATTAAAATCTTTATTGGTCATTTATTTAATTATGGCTTATTCCTCCAAATACTTATCATTATATATATTGATATATTAAATATTGTCACTGCCTTCAAGTAGTCTAACTAAATTAAGTAGTACAATGTTGGATGAAGGCTTTGAGGTTTAATTGAGATAGGGATAGTTGATCAACTTCATCTTGTTTTTTTTTTTTTTTTTTTTTTTTTGGCTCATTTGTCGTCATGTGACTATCGTAATTCATCAATATTTTAGAATGTAATAAAAACATTTGACTTTCAGAAAAAGGTGGTTGGATTCGGTTGAGAATCATTTATATATAGAATCTTAGATATGGCTAAATTTATCAAGACTCACTTAAATATATAGAACTTGATTAAGTTATTAGAAAGAACTATAAATTAAATTACTAAAATCAAGATAAATTAAGTTTACTCTAAAAATTTATTAATAAAAAATCTCGAAATTTCGTTAATCTCATGGTCACAAAGCAAAAATCACTTAGTGTGAGCTCCATTATTATTTATTTTTATGCTATCCTATGCAAAGTAAAAGATAGATTCAACGGAGATGCCTCATACTTAAAATTAATTACCAATTGAACACTTCAAAATTCTTGTCTTTTTATTTTTATTATTATTATTTTTTTTATGGGTTGGGTACAATCTGATTCAAAATGCTTCAAACCTATACTACACTAAAAAAAAATAGAACATGAGTGACAAAAAATTATAAGTCAATATAAATATTATCACTAATAATATGTATTAAGTGACAATAACATTTATCTTGTCACTAATTATATGTTTTAGATGATAATAATTTTTGTATTGTCACTATATAGCTCATTGGCGATAAAAAGTAGTATTATAAATTGTCACTATAAATAATTAGTGGTACATTTATAGTAACAATAAAAATTGTCACTATAATTTGGTGATAAGATTTTCATTATCACTAGGTAGTCACTATACATGTGTCACTAATTGTCAATAGTGACAATATAAACACATTATTGTCACTAGTTAGTTTGTTAAAATCATTTTTTGTGGCAAAACATAATTCTTTGCCATTTTTTCTATAAAATTAGTGATAATTTTTACATTGTCACTCAATTTTTGGTCACTTATGCTATATTTTTTTGTAGTGCTATGACAATAGAGTATATATATATATATATATATATGTACATGGCTCAGTCTCATGAAACGACTATGACTTGATAAGATAAGCTAACAACTGCTGCAAAATACCTTCAAACATATTCTATTCATATTTCAACCTCCCAACCTTCACTAATATTTGGGTGTTGAAAATTTTTCATTAGGACATACCTTTTTTATTTCAAATTAAGACAAGTTATACCCTCTAGTTTCTTATTAATTAACCCTCCACGATTGACGATTCTTATTAATTAACCCGACGTACAGAAAAACACACCTACCTACCAATCACCTTTATTGTTGTTTTCTCCTTTTGGTTTGTGGGTTTTTTCTTTTTCTTTTTTTTTTCCCTTCCTTTTTCTTAGCAAGAATTAATTAAAATTGCATCACTCGAAATATGGATAAGTAGAGTTAATGTTAATTTTGAGTCAAGTATTCATTTAAGGAATGAAATTATGTGCTTGTTGAAATTTACAATTATGAACTTACGAATTTTATTATTATAAAATATGTGTTTAATATCGCCACCAAAATTAGGAAAAAAAAAAGAAAAAAAAAGAGTATCAACTATTGCCTAATGACAATTCAAATAATAACACTAATTGTGTGTGTGTGTGTGTGTGTGTGGGTGTTAATTTGTGTTGTTGATTTGTCATTATATATCATTATATATCATTATATATATATATATATATAATATTCACAAATTTAACAATTTCAACTTAGACACGTGCACAATTATTATGACTATTAAATTTCTGATTAATCATTATTGCAGTAAATTAAAAATATTATTATCATTAAATATATGTAATTCAATTCAGAACTACTTTGGTGTAATACAATAATTAATATTTTATGACCAATATTAAATTTTTTCTTACAAATTGACCAAATTATACAATTTATGCGATCGAGTCAACTAAAAATTCCAGTTACTACTCCATAGACTGTATAGCCGTACGTATAGGCCATTGGCATTGAAAGGACAATGTAAGGGAAGTAAAAAATCATCGTACGTACTCAGTTGCCTTTTGGTACAAACATTTATCGCAATAAATAAATTAGGTTTAAATTCCCAACTTTAATTGATCTTATGAAAGAAATATGCAAGTGGAGACACATGATCATGGTAACATGCCATAATTTCTTGCAAAATATGATAATTTATTGCAAGTATACGGAATTATTGTCCTTTCAGTAAAGTTTTTAATGAAGTTAAATAAATGCATTCATGACTTATAAAAGAATTAAAATTAATAACGTGTTGCCAGTTCTAGTATAGTACGAATTAATTTTAACTTATATAGTAGTGTATATATATGTATAAGTATTTTGTTTTTTTTCTTTGATATACTCAATTTCTTTTGTAAACACACATGGTAGTATAGAGTATCAAGCGAACAATTATTTTTTACTTTATCCCAATAATTATTAATTAACAAAAACTAGTGTTTTGAATTATTGCCATTGTTAATTTGTAAAAAGTATTATTACCAGTGAAAATGATCATTTAAATATTTAATTAAATGCTATAGTACATGCATGATATGTTAAACATAAATTCTATATAGTGATGATATTAGCTGTGATCACCTCTCCATCTCTGCCTAATCTTGATTTCATAACTGTTGATAGGGATCCACATGACCTTTTCATATATAGAGGAGGTGCAGGTTTGAATTCCATCGATTGTATGTGAATTTTTTGTCTAACGTATGATAATTTAAAGAGATTATGTCTTCTGTTTAGTTTATAGATTTGATTTTTAAATATATTTATGTAATGATCGATATTGATGTAATAATTGTATGTAATTAATGGTTTTTTTCTACTGAAAAAAAAGTAATTAAAAAAAAACTCCATTAATTCGGCGGGGGGCATACATACCTTTCTTTGTTTTTGTTTAATTTAATCTACAGAGTTGACTTAACTGACCAATTATGAAAATATAGAGTATCATTAATTATTAATTATAATGGAATTTCTTTAAAAGCTTTACATCCCAACTATAACGAATGTGACTTTTGTTGGCGAATGCCAAAACTTCTTCAGGCCGGGACCATATTATCTAAAGATGCCATTAAATAAGGGCTACTCCGCCGCTGTTACAATCTCTTTTATATATATAAATATTTAATTATTTAACTGGGTAAGTGTGATTATGATTTATAATATAAATTTATATTTAATATTATTTCATGATTGATGTAATAAATTCACGATTTTTTCATCAGGTGAGGAAGTACGTATATATATATACACATGAAATGAATAATTACAATGATCTTGTTCCCTAGCTAATTAGTAGGGTATAATACAAGTTATATCACAAAAAATACAACCAATTAATATGGCTCATCCTTCTTCCTTCCTTTCTTTTCATTTTTTATTTTTTATTTTTATTGAGGTTTATGGCTCATCTATGGAGATGGTAGTCATCAGCACAATTTGGGTGGGAACTTGACTTCAGAGCGATCAGGCGGAATGCTTCAAGCTTCATGGCCAAAGGGAAAGTCTTTTTTTTTCCTGACATTGTTAAATGCATCTACATATATGAATGATTGGGAAGGATGGGGAGTTTTCTTGAACAAAGTTTGTATTCGACTATCTTATCTAATTTTTGAAATTATATACGATTATACAGCGTTATTAGCGTTTCCTACTTGATAGTCTCCTTATATTTTGAAGTCAGCATAAATAATCAAGATAACATCATCGTCTTTTTTCTTCCTTCATATAATTTTCTTGCTTTTTGAAAGAAAAGATTTTTGCTGAATTTGCTTCAATTATGCAAATTAGGGGATAGTGCACACGTGTTCTTAGAATGAGGTTCGTTTATGAGGGACTATTAAGAGAAACCTCTTCTTGAGGCGATTGAGGTGTCCTAGGTTGACAAGATTCTCTCAATCAAGTGTTTTAAGTCAACAATATTTCACAGCTAAAGTTATTCTGATAGGGAGGAGAAACGACATTAGTAGGAGCATTAATTGAGACCACCCTCAAGTGAGACTATTAACGATCTTTTAGCAATGTTGTTTCTAGAGGAATGGCAGATATAACCAAAAGAGGTTTAATTTGTCTTCTTAATTTGCATAATTTTTCTCTTTTGGTTAAGGGACAAAGAGATACTATATTCAATTATTCTTATCTATGTGGCGTGTGTCCTCAGGGGCCTAGTTATTCCTCCTTAATTATCAAGCCACCTCAAGATCAGTTCCGGCTTTAACCTCCCATCCTTTGTGTTGAGACGCCTTGGTGTGTCTAATAGGACTTATTTTTTAATTTTGTAAAATTATGGGCAAACAAATAATAATAATGAAATGTACATTTTTTTAAACATTTTTATTTTATTTCTACTTCAATGATTTAAGTTTGAGAAAGTTCAATAACTTCGAGATTGAGGTTGCTAAAACCATCTATGCCAGGGTTGAAGAAGGAGGCTTCAATTGATTTATTTCGTTAGTCGATTGGGAGAAGATAGCAAGATAGCCCCCAACACTTCACAGGGAGGTTTAGATTTTTTTCCCCCTCTTATTTATGTTTATTTATCTTTGAACAACTTTTTCCACCACTAACGTAGACTATGTTTTGCTTTCTCTATATTGTGCTTCTTAAGCCTAGCGTTTAACCCAATTGTTCAAATGGTTGTCCTTGAAGTTGGGGTATCCACAATAAGGTGTTAGTTCTTGTGAAGTAGTTTATATCTAGGGCATACACATGGAGTTGAAGAGGGTGTGATGAGTGGAACTTGAAAATGCCATCAAGAGTATGATAAGAGTCGAAAGTAAGGTTATAGAGTTTATGGATATAAAAAACACATTTAGGAAGGAAATCACTCGATGTATACCAAAAATTAATATTAAAAGTCATTTGTAATCTCACAGAATGCTAGAGTTTCAAAATGTTAGAGTTTGAGGAGTGGGTTAAAGAGCCCAGTAAGCTCCATACCATCCAAGTCCAAAAGCCCTGAAGTACGTAGGTTGAATATTGGCTAGATAAGATCATGCATCATATCAATACTCAAATTAATTCCACTTGGTCAATATAATTAAAAAGTTAATGAAATGTAACGTCTAATGGTAGCACAGATTATGTAAATTAACACATGCGTCAATTCAGTAATAGACATTTGTAACACTAAATCTTTCAATATACACGTGATTTGTTAGGTGAAAAATTGGTAGTTAAACATGTTAGAGACTATAAAAATAGGTGCTTAAGGTCTCTATTAAGGTACTTGTCGTTATTCATCACATTTTATATTTTCTCTAATAATAAAGTTTCTTTTATGAATATGCGAAGTCTCAACTGAGGACATTTATTATCAACTTTTCAGCAAAGTTATATTTTTTTCATCAATGAAATCGTAAGTTTTGACTCAAGAGTCGAATGATTTGTCTTGGGGAAAAAAAAAAAAAAAAAAAAAAAAATTCCCGGCACCCTAACTTGTTTTGGTGTGCAAAATTCTAGGAAGAAGAAGATCTATGGCAAATTCGTTAGTGCTAATATTTAGGTAACACATTAGGCACCAATTGCAATTTGTTTTTGTAATCTTGGCTGGTGGCTCAGTTATCTTGTTACTCTTTTCATGCAGTGGGAATCATCATTTTTATTTTATAACTTTGCCCCGTTTCACTTAAGGCTATTTATTTTTACTCAACAATTAACAAAGTCTCATATCAATTTAAGTTTTGACAATTAGTCTTTTTTTGTCAAAGCCCTAAAATTGTGGGAAAAATGTTAATGTGGCAGTGTGGGCGTGTGTCAAAAATTCGGGATTTCCATCCACAAATTTAATTTGGATTCAAGCAGAAAAAGGACTAAATGTGAAAATTTTTAATTAAAATATGACTTTGATTGTTGATAAAAAATAATTAGGACCTTAAGCGAAATGGGACAAAATTGTAACTAAGAAGAAAATGGTAATTTTCCATTTTCATGTGCATCTATTTGGGATTTTCGGTGGTAAATTGTATGCTTGCACACTAGGATAATTGTGAGTTATATATTATTGTGGGATTTCTAGCAGTTAAAACATGAATATATTCATTAGGATTCGTATTCGTGCAAAGAACTAGATGTTTAATATTAATTTAATAAAGAACGTAATTCATAATTTATTGGTACGTCTTTTCTGATTAATTTGCTGGACGGTTGTTGAGGATCAATGTATCCTACTATAAAAATAAAGGAAGAAATCACGACACTTTTAATTTGGATATTTATTAAATTCAGTATTTTAGTGAATTATACATGGATTTATTGGAGAGTATATGGTGTAGGTGAGTATAATTTCACTTGGAGAAATGATTTTATTGGACGGGCGCCTTCAATTTATTGACAAAATATTCGGAGTATATATACATGCATGCCTGTATATATGCAAAATACATTTAATATGTATATCATCATTCACATCTCATTTATATATATATATATGTATATAGAGGAGGGAGGGAGAGAGAGAGAGAGAGAGAGAGAGAGAGAGAGAGAGAGAGAGATATGTATCTGAAAACATTCTACATGTATCTGAAAAAATATTTAATCTTTAATTGACTAATTAACATATATGGATTAATCAACTAGATTAGCTATAAAGTTTAAGCTTTTTATGTAATTGGAATATCCAAGAGATTATTTATTTACCCTAATTTATTATGTTAAAAATAGACAAATCCAATATATTTCTGAATGTTAAAGTCTGACATTTTATTTCCTACTATAAGTCTATAATCATGAAATTTAATTCTCAAATGCTACTTTACTTTCTTAAACAATTGAAGCACGCTTTATATCATTAATTGCATCACTTCTTATTGAAATTAAAAAGTAATCACCACTTAAATCTTAAAAACTAATTAATTAAAATGTGACCAATGATTTCAAATGTATCAAAATAATCATATTTTGATATTTACTACTAATAATTAAAATACTCAAATTTCATAATAAATCACACGTGTGGATGTGTTATATACATTTATACAGTCATTGAGAGTCAAAAAGTTATCTCATCCCAACAGGCAGATACGCGCATCCGCGCTTATCCACATTATGCATGTATTTAGGTAAATGTTATAATTAGCAATTTTTGTTTTTTAAAAGAGAAAAGGAAATAAAATATATACACACACACACACACATAAAACAGAATGAAAATAAACGTTGAAAATTGGCATCTGGATCCAGTGGAAACTGAGTTGTATCTAGATTCCTAAAGGGGCAAGTGAACAGACCATAACAATTTTTCTTGTCTTTTCTTTTTTTTTTTCTTTTTTAATAAATAAATAAACAAGCAATAATCGTTATATAGTTATTTGGAAAATCACATTTTAGTCATGTAATTATATCATTTTTCACTTTTGGTTTTGTATCTATTGAATCAAGTTTTAGTCCTATAAGTAGTAATAATTTGCAATTTATGTCATTTTTTAGCAATTTTGATTCTGTAAGTAGTAATAATTTTATATTTTGGTATGGTAAATAGTAATAATTTTGTAATTTTAATTCTGTGATTATGACTAAAATTGCTAAAACGGACATGAAATGCAAACTATTATTTAGGAACTAAAATTGTGGAGTCAATATATATAGGATCAAAAGTGAAAAATAATATAGTTACAGGACTAAATAATACATCTTTCCCTAATTATTTTGATGGTGTATTTTCATATATTACGCCTAAAATAATGATTACTGTTAACTTACTTTAATAAATATAAACGACCTAATAAAATCATAATACCCACTAATTTATCTCTTTATATATGGTTATATTAAATAAATATATTAATCATATCCTATTAACGGTTAATGAATCAAGTCTACATTATACGTTAACATAAATAAATTATATATAAATTATTTTATGTATAAAATTTTTTTCAAAAATTATTTTATTCATATAAATTGAGCGTGCACTGTATGCTAAGTAATAACTCGGTTGACTCGTTTTCACCATGCCCTCTTTCATATCCATGAAAATTTAAACATGACAAACCAACCCCCAAACCCTTCTCTCTCTACAGCAATAAACACAATCCCCACCCCACCCCGCGCCATAAATGCGATCGCACCCTCTCTATACGCTCTGCAATAACTCCATCACTACCACATCTTCTCCACCTCTTCTCCTTTTTCCTTCTTCACCTTTTCATCATCCTCCTCAACCCTTTTTCTTTCTTCCTCGTCCACTTCTTTCTTTTTCATCCGCAATTCTCCTTAAATTCTCTTCACAAGAAAAACACCATATGCAACGACAACCTGAAAACCCTTATTTTGTTTACTGTCTGAAAACTGCTTTTTCACCATCTCTCTCACCTGAAAACCAGATCTGAACCTTCTCCCTTTTGTCCAACCCTAATTCTAGACAAGGGTTTTCTCATCAAGAACAGTAAGTTTATTACTAATCTATATTCCCGTTTTCTATAACTTGTGTTCATCTTTCTTTTTTATTATTATTATTATAATTTTTTTTTTATGTTTTTACGTTTTGTTTATTTTGGCAGAGAGGGAAGATTTGAGTTGGATTCTACCGAATATCTTGCGGGAGTTATATGTTTTGTTAAAAAAAATATATACGGCTAATGTCAAAGCCCAGTTCACACTGTCAGCTCTTTGCTAGTTGTTTTCTTGTTTTAGTCTTTTGGCACGTCAGGACAGCGTAGATAAAAAGTCTTGTTAGAAAACCCAAAACCAAGAACAAAAGTCCATTTCATTTAAAAAAATAAAACAAGAAATAAAAGTCCATTGCTAGTCTGTTGTTACATGTATAGTCATCCCATTTGTTCTGCTCAGACACTGCCAGAGAATCTACTAAAACTCAACGCACTAACTTTTAAAAACCAAAAAGCTATGCCCCATTTCACCTTTTAGAGAGAGAAAAAAAAATGAAAAAGTTTTTTTAGGGTTTTCTGGCATAGATGTGCATCTTTTTAAGGGGTGATGTGATGAAGAACTCCATGTTCGGACATAGCAAAATGGTCGGTGAGTTTATGGGTTTTCTTTCAATATTATTAATATATATTACATATAATAGAAGGAGAAGAATTAGAGTTTAATTCAATGAATTTATTCTGATGGAATGTGTGTGGTTTTGAAACAAACGATTTAAATTCCTCTAACATTTATTTCGTTTTGTGGGAAGGTCAAGAGTCGGCCATTTCGTTTTCCCTTAATTGTTTTAATTTATACACATTTCGAGATCTGATTAAGTGTAAAACCAGCTTAATTCCAGTAAATTAACCCTTCTCTAAGTGTGAGCGGTTTATTTCATTCGCATTCTGCTCCAATCTGCGAGAGTAAAGAGAGATCTGCCGCCTTAAATACCACCATTAACTTTTTAATCATTCAGATTTCATTTCTAGGTTCTATCTTTCATTTGCATTTTTTGTTCTCAAATAAAAGGGTAATTAACCAAAATTTCCTTAATTACATACTTGAATCTTACATTTCAAGTACTCTTTTTGGAAGTCTATCCTCCTATGTTGCAAGAAAATGTCCAGACAAGCCATAAAAGCGCAAGAAAATTTGCACTGTGATACAAATTTATCTCCTAAGTTATTTCATTTGACATTTTTAATTTTTGTGACAGATTGAAGAACTCTAGCTATCATTCAGCAGAAAGAATTATATATAAGTAAAGATGTTTCAGCCAAACATGTTTGATAGCCATCATCAGTTGCTGGATATGGCGCATAAAACCCCAGAAAATGAGATGGATTTAATTAGGGATGATGAGTACGAGAGTAAATCAGGCACTGATATTATGGAGGCCCCATCTGGTGATGATCAAGATCCTAATCAACGCCCCAAGAAGAAGCGCTACCATCGCCACACTCAGCACCAGATACAAGAAATGGAATCGTAAGCTCACAATGTCTTACTCACTAAAAAACTGATTATTGTTTGATGAAGATCTCTAATTTTTTTTAAAAAAATATTATTATTTTAACAGGTTTTTTAACGAATGCCCTCATCCTGATGATAAGCAAAGGAAGGAGCTCGGCCGTCGATTAGGGTTAGAACCTTTGCAAGTTAAATTTTGGTTTCAGAATAAACGTACCCAGATGAAGGTATTTTTATTTTCTTCTTCTTCTTCTTTTTCATAATTAATTTCATTTTAATTTGATTAAGCTTTTATTTGTCTAATTTCTGAAGCTTTTTTTTTTTTTTAATTTGTAATATATCTTATGGGACAAGAGTTATTGATACGTAGTAATCTGTGCTTGGAATATATTATCGTACTTGCAGGCCCAACATGAACGCCATGAAAATACCCAACTGAGAACTGAAAACGAGAAGCTTCGCGCGGAGAATATAAGGTACAAGGAAGCTCTAAGTAACGCCACTTGTCCTAACTGTGGAGGCCCAGCCGCCATTGGCGAGATGTCATTTGATGAACAGCATCTCAGGATCGAAAATGCTCGCTTAAGAGAAGAGGTATTAATTAATTTGAATTTCTATGTACATATATATATGGTCTGAAAGTCTTTTCATAGGACTACTAATGTTGTGTTTCTATGTAATTTTAACAGATTGACAGGATTTCCGGCATTGCCGCAAAATACGTCGGAAAACCAATGCTCTCATATCCTCATCTCTCCCCTGGAGCATCACGTTCACTTGATCTTGGAGTAGGAAATTTTGGGCCACAGACAGGAATTTCTGGGGAGATTTATGGAGCTGCAGATCTTCTAAGGTCGGTTTCTGGCCCAACTGATGCCGATAAGCCCATGATCATCGAGTTAGCCGTGGCAGCAATGGAAGAACTGATCAGAATGGCGCAGGCTGGAGAGCCGTTGTGGATTCCTGGAACTGACAATTCTGCCGAGACATTGAGCGAAGAGGAGTACGTCCGAACCTTTCCTCGTGGGATTGGGCCGAAGCCCTTGGGATTGAAATCTGAAGCGTCACGAGAATCAGCTGTTGTGATTATGAATCATATCAATTTGGTCGAGATCTTGATGGATGTGGTGGGATTTCTTGAATATATTTGAGACCATATGCTATCTTCCGTTGATTATAATTTAAAATTTGGTTAATTAATTCGTTAATTGATTGTGAAATTTGCAGAATCAATGGTCTAGTGTGTTTTCTAGCATTGTTTCTAGAGCGGTGACTTTGGAAGTCTTGTCTACTGGTGTAGCGGGCAACTATAATGGAGCTCTACAAGTGGTACGTCTAGAGATCATATATATAATTGTACTAGTTATAATTTTTTTACATGATAATCATTTTTTTATCATAAAATAATATCCTTAATTATTTGAAATATTGCTGTGTTTCAGATGACTGCTGAATTCCAAGTCCCTTCTCCGTTAGTCCCAACTCGAGAAAATTACTTCGTCAGATACTGCAAGCAGCACACTGATGGAACATGGGCCGTAGTTGATGTTTCTTTGGAGAACCTAAGACCTACTTCGATGTCAAGATGTAGACGCCGACCTTCTGGTTGTCTGATTCAAGAATTGCCTAATGGTTACTCGAAGGTATACATAAATTAAAGCAATTAACTATATATCTTAATTTAAGCAACCCTTTTTGGATGTGAATGTACTATTTATCTCTAACTTCTTGTTATATATATATATATATATATATGGCTAGGTCACATGGGTTGAACATGTAGAGATAGATGATAGAGCAGTCCACAACATCTACAAACCACTAGTCAATTCAGGACTCGCTTTTGGGGCAAAACGTTGGGTGGCAACACTAGACAGACAATGTGAACGATTAGCAAGTGTTTTGGCTAATAATATTTCTGCAGGAGATGTTGGGGGTACAAATTCTTTTACTTTTTTAACTGTTATCTGTTACAAAACTCTTAGCAAAAACACTAATTTTTGAAGTACATTTTGCAGTGATATCATCACCGGAAGGCAGAAAGAGTATGTTGAAGCTGGCTGAAAGAATGGTGATGAGCTTCTGTACTGGAGTTGGGGCTTCGACAGCTCATACTTGGACTACGCTTTCGGGCAGTGGTGCTGATGATGTTAGAGTTATGACTAGAAAGAGCATGGATGATCCGGGTAGACCACCTGGCATTGTGCTTAGTGCTGCAACTTCGTTCTGGCTCCCAGTTCCTCCAAAACGAGTTTTTGATTTCCTGAGAGATGAGAATTCAAGAAGCGAGGTATGCATTACGGGTGTTTGGATTAGTTTAACTGTTTGAAACATGCATCTTACGAATTATCAACTTATATGAGATGCTTGATATTATTTTTGAAACAAAATGTTAAAGTATTTTATCTTGAAGCTCATAAAATCCCTTTTTTTCGAAAGTGAAGAAGCTCATAAGACGTTAGCAATTATAATTTATGTTTAAAATTAAAGAAAAATAGACTTTAAGCATTATATCCTTTTTTAATTTTCTTCAAGCTTCATGACATCAATTTTCACTAATCTTGCATCTAATATTGAAGTGGGACATTCTATCAAATGGCGGCCTTGTCCAAGAAATGGCACACATCGCTAATGGCCGTGATCCCGGAAATGCTGTCTCTTTACTGCGTGTTAACGTAAGATTCGTCTTTCATTTTTCATTTTTTCTTTTAACAACTTCTCAACCATTCTACCTTTAGTATATTATTTACTAAACTGTGAACCATAACGCAGAGTGCAAACTCAAGCCAGAGCAATATGCTGATACTACAGGAGAGCAGCACTGATGCGACTGGCTCATACGTTATTTATGCTCCGGTGGACATCGTTGCCATGAACGTTGTCCTAAGCGGTGGCGACCCGGATTATGTTGCCCTTTTGCCGTCTGGTTTTGCTATACTTCCCGATGGACCCAATAATTCGACAGCCGGAGTTCCAGAAGTTGGGAATGGCGGATCCTTACTCACTGTGGCCTTTCAGATATTGGTTGATTCTGTTCCTACCGCCAAACTTTCTTTGGGTTCAGTGGCAACTGTTAATAGCCTAATTAAATGCACCGTCGAAAGGATCAAAGGAGCTGTTCTCTGCGATGGCACCTAATGAAAAAATCACCCTCTTGGTAATTTCTTTAAGCCACTTTTTCAAATCCATGCTTTCATCTTGTCCTTTTGATTTAAGTATAATTACCTCAAGGTACACTCCGCAGTTTTGACTTAATTATAGAACACCCATGACTCAGGAAACTGCAATAACACCCTTGTCGTTGTTTAGCGGCAGAGAAACTTTTAGACCCCTAAATGGTTAGGGTGTAATTATAATATTAAACAAGTTCTGTTAAAATTTCTATAAGCTAATACAACGACATAGGGTGTTACTGTAATTTTCAAGTTCAAACATCAGGGGATGATGAGGTAATTATCCCGTTGTTTTATTACATTCTTTTAACATTTTTGAGAACTTGATGCAGTGAGAAATGGATGAGGGAATGCAAGAAGGATTTTGTTTACAATATGATGGAAAAGAAGAGTAAAGAAGTCAAGAACGCACCTCGCATAATCCTTGCATGGTGGTGTTGGTACTGTTTTTATCTTGGGTTTGGATAAAACGAAGCAACTGGACTTTCACCACCCTGCAAGGGTAATAGGTTCGGGTATTGACTCTGCCCATTTTAAAAGTGATGAAGTAAACAAAGACCTTTGTTTATTGTTATAGAAGTCCTTAATTATGTATCTTTTCTTTTAATTTGAACCTGAATTAGGCTCTTTTTTTCCCCTCTATTGTTAGCACTAATTTTCCTTTTGTCTTTTGAAAGAATTTTAATTGGTAGACTATGGATCCTCAATCTTGGTTCTTTCTAACAATGGTTTCTTTTTAGATCGCATTTTGATTGTTTACGTTTTTCTTGCCTTCGAGCAATTTTATATTGGTACATCACTCGTGAAAAATAAATCTAAAGCACATTATCTCATCAACTTAAAGTTGTTGTAGTACTTTGCCTCTGGTGAATTTTAAGTTGAAAATTCACCCGAAGAGAGCCCCTAAGTGGATTTCCATGCAAAAATTGTCAAAAGAATTAGCAGTTAACTCCAAAGTAAATTTTTAGTCAATATACACATTTCATGACTATTATGAACTTTGCCAAATGACTTCTCATCCTTTTTCCCCCCTTGTTTTCCTTCAGAAAATTGATTGAAGAAAAAAAAAAATGATTTTGTCTGGGAGGAGAGGAAGAACAACGAGATCATGTTCTATGATCAGACACAGTCTTACATTAATCCTCTAACTACATATTTTATTTGAAAAAAATTCACTGGATTCCAAAAATATTACAACCAAAAACAGAAAGAGTGAGAGGTCAGCATCCACATTTAAAAACTATATATGTGAATCTAAATTGTGAGCAAATTAAAGCCTCTGTCGAACAATATACTGAGAAATCCATTGGTGGGATACTGCAGAAACTACTACTACTACTACACTGTAAAATGTAATCATTATTTCTTTAAATTTGGTGAGGTCATTTCCTGCCAAACATATTAAATTATTGCCACAAAACTAACACACCCAACGAGTAGTTGGAAATAAATGATATCTGTGTATAAAATATACACGAGTAGTTGTCTTTGCTGCCAAAAAAACTCACATTTTTAGTCTTGTAAATTAATTCGTCCTGACTCTTGTATGTTTCAAATTTTCAAATTTAGTTTTGTAAGAACAAATTTTTAAATAATGCTTATTTTTTGTTGGAGTTCAAAATTGAGTAAATATGCTGATATGGGATGCCAAAAGTCTGATTAATATGCATTTCTAGCGAAAAATGGATTCCTTTTGTGAAATTTGACATAATTATCGGATTAAATATCGAAACTTGTAACATACAAGACTAAAAGTGAAAAGTGATTAACTTACGTGATTAAAAGTGTAATTTGTCCATTGATGCCAATCAATCGTGCATATTATGGAAGTGTTTACCCGAATTCATAAATTCTCCAAAATATATTATAAAATAATATGTTCTGTAATAATAAAAAAATTTATAAAATTTTTAATAAATAAGCTTATAACATTGTATTAGAAAATGTCCTTTAACTGTTTTAGATCTTAAAAGTCAAGCACGTTTGTTGAAAGTCAAGTAGCTTTTAGTTCGGTTACGAGTGCTACACGAACACTCGCAATAGTTTCGAACATGCGTGACACATCAGCGGAGAAGGCTTATTAATATTTTTATTTATTTGGATGTTTTGAATGTTATTAGAGTTTACATAGAGGAAATAAGGAGAGAAAAATAAGAGGGTGATTAGTCATGTAGGGTCAGGGGCAAAGTTGTCAAGAGCAACATGCATTAGTAAAAGGTAAGGCACGACCCTTAAACAAAGACTGACTACCAACATTATATAACAGCATTCCCTTCGTTAACAGCAAAATCCATCACAAATTTAATGAAATATATTGCAAATATGGTTTTGTGAATTTTATTTTGTCACAAAGTTGTTAATTTATATCTTGTTACTGATTAATTATTTGATGGGATTGAAGTCCATCACCTAACTAATTTTGTTCGCAAACTAAAATGATTTTAATAAAATTTATTATAAGTTCCTTATCAGTATTCTCAACATACATATTTTGCTTATTTTTTGAAATTTATCAATATTTCATCACATATATCATCTACTTGTTTGCAGTGCAAACAAACCATACAAAAAATTTTCATGCTCTGTCTCTCTCCCGGAAGATGGAATATCTATCAAAATTGTAGAATAATTGCAATCCGACCGAGGCAATATTCTTCAAATTCTGGAAATTATATTTCAAAGGGTGGGTGTTCTGAATTTTCAATCAATTCTGCTTTCCATAACTCAGTGTCAAAGAATACACAGTCCAAGACGACATAAAATTATATTGGTATAAGATTTCACGTGAAAAGGGGCAATAACTACTTCGATTAGTAAATTTAAGATATCACGGTTTGACTACACCAATAATTTCATTTCAATCATTAATCCAATAAACTAATTTAAGACGCAAGTTCAACTTTTTTTTTTTTTTTTTTTTTTTGAGAAAGAAGTGATTACATTTAATCTACATCAATTCATATCATGAATACAATTTAAAAATTAAATATATAAACTAAATAACAATTCAAATATCTAAACTACTATTCGGTAGACAAATAACTACCATTCTGTAAACAAACAGCCACACGTTATCGGTGGGACTTAAACCATTATGAAATGGTGAAGGCAATATCACTGCATCCAAAGTTTAGTAACGACACAAGTTACCGCAAAATTGCATTTTCTGTCCAACAAGAGACGAGGGTCTACAAATATAATCTCACATTTTTCGAGTTTGTAAATTGCATTCCATTTTCAGGGGCGAAAAAATAAATTGCACTTTACTTCCAAACTAGATTTTCCATTAGAAACTAACGGAGACAAGTATGTGCAAAGCATAAGATTGCTTTTTAACTGAAAATGCTGCCAATTAGTCCCACACAATAGGGAGTCTGAAAAAAATAGTCCCATGCTTTTGGGTTAATTTGTATATTACATTCTCTTTTCAGAAAAGCTTCACAACTTCAGTCCTGATAAATTGATTTGTACCTCATCTAAAATTTGAAGTTAGTTCACGTTAGCTCTATTATCTCTTTTAGTTATTGTGAAAATTATTATCAGTTCTATACAAAAAGCGGCAAAAAATTATATCTTGTCGCAAAATTGATTTTAACAAACTTAGTAGTAACAAGAATGTGTTTATTTTGTTACTAATAATAATTAGTAATACATATATAATAACTATCTAGTCATGATAATGAAATCCTTGTTACCAAATTCAGGTGACAATTTTTGTTACCATTATATTATTATTATATATGCGTTACTAATTATTTATAGTAAATTTAAAATGCTACTTTTTGTCACTATTGAACTATATATAGTGATAATACAAAAAGTATTGTCGCCTAAAACATATTATTAGTGACAAAATGAAAGTAATCATCACTCAATACATATCATTAGCAACAATCTTTATATTGTCATTCAATTTTTTTTTCATTCGTGTTATATATTTTTATAGTGCTATTTAAAGTTTGAAGTTAGGTCATATCGTTCCATCAATTAATTTAATAGTACATAAAAAACTGCAAAGAAAGATGACAAGGTTAAACCATATGCTCCATTTATAAAAGTAAATATACGTACAATTTAATATGAAATCCAAGTTGCAATTTAATCCCATCTAGAATGGAACCTTCTCCACATCAGATACATAAACCAAGCCAATCTAATCCTCTTAAAAAACAAACAATATAGCCATATATTTATTAAGAACAGATACTTCTAAATATCAAAATAGGGCCTTTGGCAACCCAGCCTTTGTGTTAAATATCCTCCCCATCAAAACACTGATCCCCCACGCCACGCTAGAACAGAGCCAGAAAGAAAGAGCCTTCATGAACAAAACCGAGGCAAAATATTGTTAGCATTTCAACAGAGCTTTACTTCTCTCA
>JACFYI010001699.1:153422-209307 GCA_014898755.1 Handroanthus guayacan
TTTTTTTTTTTTTTTCTTTAAATCCTTGTCACTTAATACATATTATTAGTGGGAATTTTTATGCATACTGTCACCAAATTTTTTGCCACGGGTATTATAATTTTTTTATTAACATCGAATTAGTACTTAAATCGGATTTCTCACCACACACTTTTCGCAACAAATTTCCGCATCGAATCAGTAAAGACGGGACAATATCTCAAATACAATTGAAATTTTACTGTAGAAAGCCATAACAATGGAAGATTATAGAGATTAATTTGACTAACCAATCTTGATTAGCAAACAAGTGACAAAGATGCCGATGAAGCATTTGCCCAAATGATAAAGTGGATATCTCATGACCTCTCAATGGGTTCAATTTTCACTAGTATTCAAAGTTTTTGTCTACCATATGGTAAGTTGTTGATAATTTTTTTGCTATGCATTAGGCTCTTACATTATGTTTGATGTAAGGAATTTGATGAAGGAAAGAAAAGAAAACATTAAAGTAAACAATTCTGATTGTTTGGTTAAGAAGGAAAAATGTTAAGGAAAAGAAAAAGCAGGGAAAATGTCCTGTAATAAGGGAAAAACATATTTTCCTTATAAAATGGTAAGAAAAATGAGGGAAAAGTTATTTAGCCCTATTTTCTTTTCTGACTACATTAAAAACCTTAACTTTTCCATTCTTTTCCTTATTGCTTTCTTAAACAATCAAATAAACTTAAAATTTTACATTTATTTGACTTTATTTTCCCTTTCCCTATCATTTTCTTTTTTGCACCAAAATTCTTATACCAAACATAATTCTAAAAATTGTTCTTAATAATATGCTAAACTTTGTTTATTATTAATGTATTTATATATTATTTGAATGTTATAATCGTTTTTCTTAAAATAAAAAACAACGGATGAAGATTAAAGGGACCAAACCAATCCCATGTGATAAACAAGTTGTAATGATCAATACTTCGACCAACCAATCTGCAGTGATGCATACTGAAGTGTACAGATATTATGGATATCTGCAAATCTGATTAAGATACAAAACTTTAACTCAAGGGTCGGTCACTTGTTTTCTTATAGAGTGCGAAAGTGATTTTGCAAGAAAAAAGTTTCTTATTTGCCTGTTGTTTGAAATTTAGAATAACTCGTGTTTTACATTTTAAGGAGATTCAATGTACAATATATATAAAAAATAACATGCATCATGTATATATAAGGGATTTTTTTTTTTTTTGTGGATGAGATTTTTTCTAATCTTTTGGGCTGTAGAAACTGTATTTTGCTACTCATCATGTCATAGATGGTGACAAAACATTGATATTGTATGATTGATTGTCACATACTTCGGTTTTTGCTGGCAATGAACAGGGAAAAGCATGAAAAACATGGACTCGCTCACTATTTCTACAGCTCGTAACCATAAATTTATATATTTCATCTTCCGTCCAACTTTTTTTATTCAAATATAAAATTACCATAATTACCTCTGTACCCTAATGTTTGATATAATTATCAAAATACCCTCTTAAAATTCGAATAATTGTCATTACACTCTCTCAAGTTAGTTCAATTAATACGTCATTACAGTTATATATCCTGAACTGACGTATAATTATAATTACCCAGCTTAAACTAATGCATTATTACAATTGCATCCCTTATTTAGGAAATTTACTTATAATGTCTTAAGATTTTCTGAGGATGTACTTATAGTTATACATTAATTGAACCAATAATAAAGGCAGTAATAATAATTATTTAAATTTCTTAAAATGTTTGTCAAACTTTAGGTTGTCGAGGTAATTTTATCCCTTAAGGTCGGCGAAAGCTATCTGATCACCTTTTCCATGCGGAAGAAATTGCGCCGCTTTTGTTTTGTTGAGGAAATAAAATTGCACCACTTTTCCCCGACGATAACAATTAATACCGAACCCTACCACCCACCTATCAAAAGTTGACAACTAATTAGGAAGCACCACATGAAGCCTATGATGTCCCAATATCAAATGACAGCAGAACCCACATGTTGCCATCTCGCACTCATTCAAATATCTATAAAAACCCACACCCCAGATATCATAGCATGTGCCATATATTTCTTGAAAGCTGAAAGGAAAAAAAAAAGGAAAAAAGAAAAAAGAAAAAGAAGAAGAAGAAAGCATCCCTTTAATATCATGGCATGCAGAAGTTTTCACGGTAGTTTTTCTTTTCACTACGAGAATTACTGTTCTCCAACTAGTAAATCAAAATTATTTTCTTATCTGAACTGCAATTGGGCATCGAGAGTGGTAAAAGATAAATCTTCAAAAGTAGTACGGTCTATGTTAAGTACTACTCAAGATACATTGATTTCAAGAGAAATTAATATTCGTTCAAGAAGATCAGACATCCTCAGATTAACTCATGGAAGTGAAACAGAGGACGCATTGTTTAGTGACGGAAAGTTTGGAAGGTTTGGAGGAATCTTTGTTCCTGAGACACTTGTTAGTTGTCTTAAAAAGCTTGATGCCGAGTTCAACATGGCCAGATGTGATCCTGAGTTTCAGGTTCATTTAATTATGATTTTCTTAAATTTCTTGATTTTCACATATGGAATACTAGCTTTTCGGGCACGTTTTTTCATTTATGGGCATGCATTTGATAATCAGAGTAGCTGATATATGGACGTATATGAGACTATAAAGTAGCACTAGGGGTTTGTTGTGAGTCATGTTGCAACAGTTATAGTAGGTTATATGTCATATGGTGGTAGTTATGTTTTGCGTATCTAAATTGTAGGTATAGGTGGGCAGTTTAGAATTGACGCATTATTATAAACTATATGCTATTAATTATAAAGTATGAATCCTATTTGCATGTGTTGTGATCTTCCCAAAATTTTCTTCTTATATTATCCATTTAATCCTTATAACTAGAGTATGTGGAGTAAATAACTATTATGCATGTAGAATACAATCACTAGATCATAGCTCATGTACTCTCCTTTATATTTCCATAATTATGTGTGTGTATGTATTAATTATACCATAGATATTAAATGTACACGCACAAAATGCTACTCAATTTGTTTTTAAAGTGAAGAAACATTAAGACATGGCACGTAGGATGTTCAAGATAACACCACAATTTTTAAATATGACATAAATTAAAGAAGCTATCTGACAAAAAACCCATGTCCCAATTTGTTGGAAATTATTAATTAAGTGGGATGACTTACTATGCCATATGTTGTTTTCATCCAAAACCACATTTTATTTATTATTAATTAAGTGGGATGACTGACTATGTCATGTTATTTTCATCCAAAACCAGACTGACTATGTCGTGTTATTATCATCCAAAACCACATTTTATTAATTATTCTAATTTCTATTTTATTTTTCCAAAAATATACCCCCTCTTATATGCACAGTCCACATCCATTCGTACATTTGTGTCTTCCTATTTATAATTCTTATAATATTAATTGATAAAGGTAATTAAATTGAAAATTGTTCCTTGTAGGCTGAGCTTGCAATAGCGTTACGAGATTACGTGGGCCGTGAAACTCCTCTGTATTTTGCTCGAAGGCTCACAGATTATTACAAGAATTGTATGGGAGAAGGCCCAGAAATTTACGTGAAGAGGGAAGATCTCAATCATAGCGGAGCCCACAAAATTAACAACGCCATTGCTCAGGCGATGCTTGCCAAACGCATGGGTCGGAAAAGGGTGGTGGCCGCCACTGGTGCCGGCCAGCACGGTGTTGCAACGGCAGCGGCTTGTGCTAAGCTTTCCTTGGACTGTACAATATTCATGGGCAACGTGGACATGGAAAGACAGTCAAAAAACGTGGTGTTAATGAAGCATCTTGGTGCTCAGGTACTGCTAATATTGTACACTTACTGTTACACTCAAGCATCAATATTTGGAGAAGTAATAGTTACGTCACTCCTTTCCTATCTTTATTTTATTTCTAAATAAGTTCATTTCTATTTAATTTTGTTATTGCATGCCAATCGTCCCATTAGGAGCTCTTGGGTAGATTTGACTAAATTAGGCCTTTAATTTTTATAAATTCAATTAAATTTATCTTCTCACTAATCAGTAAAATATTTTGTAACCATAATGTAATCGAGATATAGAAGACCTAATAATTAGTCCTTGTATGTCATTTGGTTGGTTTTGGCTAATTTGTATGATATAGTTGCTTATCATTATGCCCTTTTTTTCTTATAATAATTGGGTCATACTACAAGATTAATCTAGGGGTATATTGGTAGATTCAACTCCAAAAATCTAAGACGTGATTAAGTTATCGAATGGAAGTTGGGTGATATATAGTCATGATTTTAACAGCAGTGACCCACATATTTCGAGTTGGCCCGTTACAAATTTGGTGCACTCAAATACAAGATAAATTTAGATAATTTGGTCTAATCTAGGTCCAGATGTTCATATTTAGGCGTGCGATTAGAAGTGTAAGGGTCGATATTCCTTTATATGTTTTTGGATAATTCTCACATCACAAACTAACTTTTGGATTAAATTAGGCACAAGGTCTATTTTTAACAAATATAAATTCACGACCATTGGATCCGATCCCAATCAAAATCCTTCATCACCTTAGAAGTATCATTAATGATAAGTTGAAAATTTTGGTTATCTAATACACATTATTAGTGATAAATTATTACATAATTTCATTAATTTGCCACTAATATATTTTTCTATAGTAATTCGATTTATTATGCAAGAATTCAGTAAAATAAATCCTATTTACCCCAAATCAATGCAAAAGCTATAATTAAACAATTGCATCGATAATCAATCTTGGCATGATATATCCAGGTGATACCCATTGAAGGAACATTCAAAGATGCAACTTCGGAAGCAATCCGGAACTGGGTCGGAGACTTAGATAACAGTTACTACTTGTCCGGCACGGCCGTGGGGCCCCACCCGTCTCCGAGCATGGTCCGAGAGTTTCAATCGGTGATCGGAAAAGAAACCAGAAAACAAGCAATGGAGAAGTGGGGCGGGAAGCCGGATGTCGTGGTCGCGTGCGTGGGAAGTGGATCTAACGCGTTGGGTATTTTTCATGAATTTGTGAGATTGATCGGAATTGAGGCTGCCGGAACTGGAATAGATGGTGGGAAGCATTCGGCGACTTTGGCTAAAGGAGAGATTGGGGTTTATCATGGAGCCATGAGCTATTTGCTGCAAGACGATGATGGACAAATAATTGGCCCACATTCTATAGGTGTTGGGTAAGTTGATCTAACAAATCAATATCATGACATTTTTCCTAAGAATTTTGAATTTAAAAAATTATAAATATGAGCAATTGATCTTAGATGAGTTGAAGATTTTTAGATAATTTATAAATGAAATGTTCTTGGTTCTATGTGGATACACTTTAAACCCCTAAAGCTCTTGAATGAATATCAATGAAACAATATTTCTTCAATTTGAACCATATGTCATTGTCTCTGAAAATGTTCTATTTAGACCATTTGATAGAACAACTTACAATGGTGCTAGATTTTATTCTAGATCAGAAGATTTGAGAGAGCAATAAATGCTGATATAATGGATTTTTTTCATTTGTGATGAGGAATTTAGTATCATTAGCAATCAAAATAATTTTCACCAAATACATCTATGAAATAAAATGCCAACATGACTGAGATGACGATTAGAACTTATAATTTGGTTGTAAACAATGCAGGTTAGAATACCCAGGGGTCGGGCCCGAGCTGAGCTTTCTTAAAGACATTAAGCGCGCAGAATTCTACACAATCACAAATAAAGAAGCCCTAGATGGTAAACAACTATACATATTCACACTAGAACATTTTTTCATGACTAATTTTCTGAATGAAAGCAGTCCACAAATAAGTACCATGTTGTTATTTTCTAATTGCAGCATACGCACTTTTGTGCCGATTAGAAGGGATATTTCCAGCTCTTGAGGCAGCTCATGCGTTCGCATATCTCGGTAGACTTTGCAAAACCTTGCCTAATGGCACCAAGGTTGTCGTCAATTGTAGCGGTCGTGGTGATAAGGATGCAGATATAGTTTTTAAGCATATACAAGAACAAATAAGTGATAGTATTATACCAATATTTTAAGTGATACTTAGCTGCGATAAGCAATAAATATTATATTTCTAAACTAATGTACCCATTACGCCTCAAGGGCATAAAAGTAATTTTATTGTAATTATATTTATAAGTACAATTGAAAATAATTTATACTTAAAGAAATTAATAGGATTAGGTAAGAATAAAGGGAATGGGCCCTTGAGCGCATTTGCATAATAACTCTTAACCTAAGTGCTATAAATACCGGAAAAGATAACAATTAAAAGGTTAGACACTCATTTATATATAAAGCATTTCTCTCAAAAGTCCTAGATAAGGCCCATACTAATTACAAACGATCGCATTGTTGAATTAGAGATTTATCAAGTTACTATTTGATCCCTGAACCGACTTCCAAACTATGTCATAAATACTCTCATAGAACACTGCGAAACTTGCACCTAATATATGTATTCATTCAAGTATAATACTCCAACAATTAAGAAATAACACATCATACTCACAAGTTCAATTCCCCCAATCTTCGCTATCGTCAAAGAGTTTAACTATAAGATAAATATCAGAGGATTTTTATTGATGAAATTTCATGACATCTTTATAGTCCTTCACTCATTAACATATGTTGAAAGAAACACAACATTAAAGAAATAAGCTCCTTGAAGTATGCTTATCAAAAGAAGCTACTTGAAGTACACAAACATGGAGATATCTATTACTTTATAAAAAGAAAGCCACTTTTGTGTCTAAAGTAGCAGTTTGGATACCAAATTTTAGTATTCCAATTTTGCCCTTAATATTTTGCGAGAAAAAGGTTCTGCCATCAATATATTTTTTCCTTGTTTTTTTGTTTGAACAAATTACCAAATCCTCTAATATCAAAACATCCCTTTCCCAATAACCTACCGTTAATAACCCTTCCCCAGTGAGCCGCGGTTATTGGTTTTTCAAAACTGTAATGCACATTCTTTCACCCCATAAGACCAACTAATAACACCCACTTCACACGTTAAAGCTTAGATTTAAGATTCCGCCCTCAACAATAAAAAAAAAAAAACCCCAAAACAAAACAAAACAAAAACTGCCCTTAATATGTTTATTATTTTGGAAAGAACTATCAAATCCACTAATACTAAGCTCATACTTTCCGAATAGCCTACCTTTTTCTTTTTTTTTTTTTTTTTTGAAATAAGAATCCGAATAACCTATCATTAATAACCCCAAGATAGTTGGTTATTAAAAGTTAAAACCACAGTGCACGTCCTACTAACCCATAAAACCCATTAATGACAACAATCGGCTACGCTGGGAGAGGATATTAAAGCATAGGTGCAGAAAAGGAAGAACCACACCGGCAACAAGTGCATATTCTTTAAAAGATAGGGATAGAAATTGAAATTCATGGTTAATTCGTTGCTTGTAATTTCAAATATTATAATATTTGTGGTGGTAATGCACTTGAATAACTGCCCAAATCATACAAGGGACAGGAGGTTCCCATTTTTGGAGACGACGATGATAAGAGTGTGGCAAAGTTTCTTAAGAGGCTTTCTTTTCAATCTTTGGGGAGAATCCTTCATTTGGGCCTTCTTCTTCCACTTGAGAATTAGGCTTTTTAATGCCCTTTACGTTCTTACATTTGAATTTTCTGTTTGATTGTGTAAAGATTATCTTTATGTATAAGTGCCACCTTAATTGAGCTCGGACATATATGTTTAGTGGCGCTTGAGTTTACACGGGTTTTATGAAAATCTTTTCCTTACTTCTTATACTATTATTATATAGGGATAATTACCTCAACACCCCCTGAGATTTGGTATAATTACCATTACACTCCCTAAGGTTTGGTTAATTACAATTACACCCCATGAGGTTTGGATAGTTACCATTACACCCCTGAAAATCTTGAACATTACAAGTAGACCCCCTAGATGAGGGGGAGTAATTGTAATATATACATAAGTTAAGGGGGTGTAGTTGTAATACACGCATATGTTTTGGGGGTGTAATTGTAACTATGCATTAGCTGAACTGTATAGTAGAGGGTGTAATAGTAATTAACCAAACCTCAGGGGGTGTAGAGGTAATTATCCCTATTATATTATTAGCAATTAGAAAATTTTAAGTTAGGAAAAGTTCTATGTTTAGAAGATAAATTCATAAAAGTTGGAATTTTTCGAAGGATAGACTTCGATTTTAATTTCATCATTACAGTAGCTTAAGGCTGTACTTTACGTATCATTTTGTCTTTTAGATAAAATAACTCAATTCACATATTCATAACAATTTTGAATTGTATTTTAGTGTGTAACTTGAGTTGTACTAACTATATATGTATTTACGTATTATAATTTTAACATAGAACATCATATTAATCAGTTTATGAATTTCATATTTTAGTGAGATAGCAATGGTACTTTATTTTAACTGAAAAAAAAAAAATACTTTGCTCAAATAAAATATTGTTGAGACTATAGGGCACAAAAATTACATGCATATTCTTAATTATACTACTTATATAACCTTTTCTTTTCGTAGTTTAATAATAGTGTCTAATTGGCTATTACATTTTACATGATGTTTAGTACAAAGATGAGGGAAAAGTACACTATTATTTAAAATTAGAGAATATATATATATATATGTATATATATTTAAAAAATGTTATTTTCTTATTACAATAAAGGAAATGTATAAATAACTAAGGACATTCAAAGATATTTATGCACGGGTACCACGTGCAACTGAGGCTAGTATATACATGAGCAAACATAGTAGGAACAAAAAGAAAATACACTAGTAGATTAATGATTACATACAAATATAGATATAATTAAGTAGTTCAACAATTAATTAAACAAAAGAATGATAATTAACTGTTAACGAATACCACTAATATTAAATTTTATATATCTATGATAGTCACCCAATTAAAATAATATATATTTTACATGGTCGAGCTCCGAATCATATACATCACCGCATGCAACCAGGTTCTCATTGGGACTCATTGTCAAGGTAAGGTATTGAATTTTAACCTGATCATAACAATGATTAATATTAGTTTCTTGAGATATAGTCATTCATCATAATTTTTTTATGCTTAAGTTAGACAAGTTAAATTAGATAAATGAGGTAATTAAGCTAAGAACACGAATTCGTGAATGATGAAACACTTGAGAGTCTATTTATATTGTCCAAAATATTTTGACCCCTATAGACCCACGTGTCCTCATCTTATGACCTACTATGATGTGCAATCTATTATTCCTAGCTCAAGTCTGGCATGCGGGTTAGATCAGGCTAATAACTCGAATAAGGGAACTTAAGAAAAAAAAAGAAGAAGAAGAAGAAGAAGAAGAAGAAGAAAAAGAAAAAATCCTTATCCTGTTTTTATCCTTTCTGAAGAATATTTCTGGATTTTCAAGTTATTTTAGCCTAAGCCCACGTCACATTAGTAAAATACAATTTCTAATGTTGAAATGCTCAACATGCGAAAAGGGTGGCTTGCTTTTCTTCCCCCGTCTTTTAAAAATGAAGACTCATCTTCTTAACCCTAAAATTGGGTAATTTTTGTTCGAACCCCATCTAAAACAAAAACTAATCACTCTCATTGCATCTTTCAGGTGGAATGATGTTGATGATAAATTGAAGAAAATTAAGTCTTTATTTGATTATTTTCAATGTAACTTCTTGGCTTTTTTATGTGCAATCCCCCTGAAAAGAGTAATTCATATTATCTTTACTAGCAACTTTTCGCCTTTTAGCCATTGAAAAACTATTTTCAGAATGTTCAATAAAGTAACATATGTTTTTGTTAGAGTAAGATCTATTTTAGATTCTGCTTTAATTTTTTCATCGAAAAAGTTTAATAAAAATATTTTAATATTCTTCATTAAAGTTGTGAAATATTATATCTGAGCGCAAGACAATAATCAAAGCAATTAGCCATGGAAAATTATAATAAAAATTATTATTATTATTATTAGTAGTAGTAGTAGCAGTAGCAAACAACAACTATCAACTTTTATGATTTCCTAGTTTATAAGTTTCTTTTCATTTATTTATTTTTTTATTTCACTATAAATTAATATATCTTTTTTGGAGAGAATACGCAGTACCAAACAAAATTATATATTTGTTGAAGTTCCAGCCCAATCTGTGAGTTGGTTGAGTTTAGATTGTATCACGAAAATCTGCCTAAAAATTAGTGGGCTAAATAAATGCTTAGCCCAATAATATGCGCACCATGCCCACTGAGCCCACGGCTCTACCCCACACCTCAAGGAGGGAAAAAACATGAGGAAAATGAACACAACAGTTTTTAGCAATCTCGCACAATGGCTGATCGACAACGCAAGGGGGAAAAACAGAAAAGGGGAATAGTAACAATTAGAGGAAAAATTGCGAAAGAAAGAAGCATATTTTCAACTTGAATATTCTTGGGTAATCTTGTTGGGGAGGATAAAATGTTTCTCTGAATATTTTCGTAGGTGTTGTTAGATCGATTGGAATGTAGCTTAATGCTGGACTGCATTAATATTTGAAATCATGAGGGCTAATTCTATTCTTATGGTATTAAATTATCGGGGTCGGTGAAAGATGACTGACACGAGTGCTGTCGAAAAGATTGCCTGAGCGGCTGAACCCTAGGAAGATATTTTGGATTAAAAATGGCCGAAAGATTGAATTGAGTACAAACCGTTTGGATTTTAGTTTTCGAGAAAAAAAATGAGAAAAAGGAAAAAATACGAGCCATTGCGTATGCGTGCCTTGATTATGTATTATGCATACGCAGATCACTGTGTGTGAATGTGCATGCACGTTTGCTGCTACGTACTTTGTATCAGGTGTCTAATATTAGCGCCTTCTCTTGAAATATTGTTGTAGGTTTGTCTGAACGGAAAGCCTCTGTATGGGCGTTTAATACCATCTATTCTGGGCTGTGGGCGCCAAGAAAACTTGGGTATGTTGTGATTATAGCTATTAATTTCCTGATTTTGCTCCACTACATCCCTAGTTACATGATGATATTAGACTGCTCATTGTACTTTAGTTTGTTAGATCAAATGCTTTGGCATATATCACTTGTACTGGTAAATATCTCAAGCTTTAGTTGTTGTTGAATTGTTAGAGATAATATGTTATGGTTATTGATTGCTGATTTAAGTTTGCATCAGTTGAAATTCTCTCGATTTTCTGAAGTTTTCTCTTTGAGTCCTTGGTTATTGATAACTTCTCAGTTCTGAGCTTTTAGCTTTTCTTTTCTGGTTGCATTTCCGGATTTTCTGAATTCTTGCATTGTTTGACATTCTAGTTCATGTGATTATGCATATTGGAAACAGTGTTGAGTAGAAATAATTGAATGCATGTGAGTGAATTACAAATTATGTCTCGGCGTGACACATATTTCTACTACTATGAAACTCATAAATGAAATAGTGAGTGGTCGGGCTATCATTATCCTGTTTGTAGTGGCGAATCCTGTATGTGTTGTTAAGAAAAAGAATTTGATTAGAAACAGTTAAGAACTCTTGAATTATTTGGAAAAGGTATGTAACTCCAGTTCTGCTGGATTTGGTAGTAGATTTACTTTCTATAGGGCAATTGATTATTGAATCTGAAGGATTGGATGCCTTTAGGTGGCACTTTAGTGCACACAAGTTATTTCAAAATAGCGTTAAAATTACATCACATAATGTTAATTTGCTGGTTGACTAATGTGGTTGAATGTAAGAGCCATTAACTGTAAAAGATTGTCCAGTAGTTTTTATCCGGTTCAGAAGATCAGAATGCTTTTGGTTCACACTGGCTTGAAAAGACTCTAACCAATTACGCGCTTGTAAGAGATGTAACTCTTTTGTGTATGCCCTGATAGTTGGGACACAATTGTCAAAATTGCTTTGATGTCTCATCAGAAAAAATACCCCATTTGAATGACTTACCAAATATTACTGTGAGTTATTTTCACCTTAAGAAAGAGTAGCCTGTGGAAGCTACATAACTTCTGTCTTCTGGCAAGATTTTTCTGAAGATGAATTGGCACTTTTACTTAGTTTTGATATCACATGTGCTTCTAGTCATTGAGTCAAGTTGAATATTAGGTACCAGAAGATTTTAGTTTTTTCAACTTTCAGAGGAAGCTAATTAACAATGTTTTTCTAATTGGGAGTAACACAAAGGAGAGTGACAGTTAAGCCCTGTGAGCTGTAATTGAAATTCGGCGTAGTTGTTGAAACCAATTAGGTACCAGGTAGAATTTTATGAAATAAGAACAGAAACTCAATAAAGATTTGCCTACTCAGTCAGAAGAATAATATAATACCAAGTTACTGAAAATTTGCACCTCATAATTTTCAAGGAGCTCAAGAAACTAGTTGAGCTGATAACTCCAATTAGGTTTTATCAGAGATCACATCAGGTTTGGCATCATCAGGTTTAACATTATACCAAGTATAGTCATAGTTGCTAACTATCTCGGTGGGTGAAAGAGGATCTTTCAGGTTATAATGTGGATCATTAAAACGAACGATGATACCTCATACTTCATTGCACTTCATTGTTGATTTTAATCCATGATAGGAGCATGCAGCAAAAGATCAGGGCAACCGTAGTTGCCAAAGCATCTTATTGAAATGCAAATAAACAGTGTCCCATACGAAGGGGTTGCAGGTGACAGACATGAAAAACAGATTTGGTAGCATTTATGAGAAGGTTTTTCTTGCTGTGCCTTTAGGTCTATGGAATTATCCTGAAGTAATTATTGGGCACAGATTTCCTCTCGTTAGTGGACAATATAAAGCCTGATTTGAAACTCACCTTAAGGGTAGCAAGTATCCGTTATTGATCGGTAGTTCAGCTATTAACCACGGTATCATTCAGGATATGACCAATGACATTCCCACCACTGAACTATAATGCCGTTTGGAGGACATCTATGGTCATATTCTTGCTTTTGTTCTTATGCACTCCACAAATTACATTCCTGGTGGAATGATGAGGTTATGTTCGGTAGATTAACATTATTATAGTGTTGACGGGACATTCGTGGAAGCCGCTTTATTATCTGTCTTTCCCCTATACTCTTTTTGAATTATTACTATTATTGTTCTTGGTATCAACAAATTATTTGGAGCCTGCTTTAGTTTTTTTTTATTTGTTCTAAATAATAAAATCAGCTTAACCACCACGCAAACTGTTCCCTTTATTCCTTTCTTAGAACTTTGTAAATCCTCAAAGCCGTGCTTTTCTGCCTATACAATCTTGCTTTCTGTTGTATAAGTGTTATTTCTTCCATTAGTGTTATGGAGCTCCCATTCTATGTTCTCAATTTTTCCATTATTGGAGTTTGCTTGTCTTCTACCTTATTACTGTCATTTAACATGACCAGCTCAATGGAGCTGAGAGGAAGTTCATATTGCTCTTCCTTTCCAGACAACTTCCTTTTTGGAACTGCATCCTCATCATATCAAGTAGTTAATTGTCTCTGGTGTACCTTAAGCTATGTCATTATATATTTTTCAGATTGCTTGCTAGTTTAGTGATGTCAGCCACTATTTTGTTCCTTTTTATGCTGCCTTTTCCCTCTGCAGTTTGAAGGAGCTATCTTGACTGATGGGAAAGGCCTCAGCAACTGGGATAATTTTGCTCATAGCAGTGGTAAACGTTTAACGTGTTATACTCCCAGCCATCTCTGCCCCAGTGCTCTTTTCCAACTCCTATGATAGAACAACAAAGTTTCTTCATTTTCTGAATTTCTGTGAGCTGGATCTCTGGCAGGTAACATCTTGGACGGGAGTAATGGAGACATTGCTGTGGATCATTACCATCTTTACCTGGTAACTTACTTCATGCGTAGCATTTGTGTATGTCCATCTTTTCTTTTGTTTATCAGTGCCATTTGTGCAAGAATTATCTTTGAGGTACTACTGCACTGATGATAATAATTCAGCATGTGCTCCAGGTCAAATGCCATTTAACAATCTTAATCAAGACATCTCAAGACTATGCATAAAAAATGAGAAAGGATATCTGACCTGATCTCTCAGCTTGCATGTCTCTGAGAATTAGTAAAAGAATATCTGTCCTCTGCTTGATGTCAGATTGCTGTATTTTCACTGAGCTATTTGACGAAATACTGCTATACTGTCCACCATCGAAAGCTTAAAGATAAAGAGAATGGTTTTTATGACACAATCGAAAAGAAAATTTTTACATGAAAGCTGTTCTTGTTTTGCCAAATTACTCGGGCTTAAATATCAGTATGCCAAGTTACTAGTTATATAGTCCTTGAGTTGGAGGGTTAACTTAATAATTAAGCTAATATATCGTTGTCAAATTCCATTTAATCTGGCATTTATTTTGCTTGTCTATTCTGCATCCCTGAAAGGCTCAGCCCAAGCATAATGATTGGCCATCTTTGATCATTTTAAAATGATTTGATTGCATAGGGGTTCCCCTTGCTTAATTTTGCTGGTCCATTTTACATGCTTGCCGTCTTATTCCAGCAATATGCTGATCTTCATTTGTATTGTTCTTAGAAAAGCTAGTTGAAGCAAAAGTCATTTTCTGCATTATGCACCGAAAATTGTCAGGATGACTTTTGAGGATGGCATTTATGCATGCGATGATTTTCCTTGGTTTTCAGTCATTAAATAATTTTCTGTCGTGCGAGTATGCCAGTCTTGCCTTGAGGATAACAGAAGTCGGAAGCACAAGTTATGTAATGTCTCCAAAGTCTACTAGACTTTTGACCCTTTCAAATAGGTAGGTAATTACACTTTACCCCAAATTCTGGGCTTTTTCACTTCATCCACCAAATTATTTTTTGCCTCAAACAACCATATCAACTTTGAAAGTATTTGCATGTTGCCCCCTACACGAATATTCCACTGGAAACTGATCTAGGGGACAACCTTTGAAAATTGGCATGGTTGTTGGAGGCAAAAAATAGTTCGGTGGATGAAGTGTAAAAAAATCTTCTGGGGGTAAAGTGTAATTATCCCTCCAATAAGTATTCGTTCATCAAATATAGAGGATAATGGGTCGCTCTAATGATAACGTAATTGCTAGTTGTAGAATTTTATTTATGTTGGCATCCTATTGTGTTTGCATTTTTTCTAGAGCTATTTCTCTTAATTGAAACGTGCAGTATTGCTTTCCACTATATATTTGGATCTCTTAATTCTGTCACTTCTGTACTCCTATTTCAATGACATACTGGAGGCCCACATCTTTTTCTCAACCAATGAAGAATCTTCTTCCATGCTAATGGACTTTAATCTACTCGGTCTGTCCACCAACTTGAATCCCCTGTTAGATCTACCCGCCCGCCTGAATTTAGCACGTGCATACAAAAGAAACCTTTTTCTTGGGATTTGGGTATGCATTTTCTGTACAAGCAAAAAAGACTCATTTAACTATTAAAAATAGTTCATATTTAAATTTCTAATATTATCCATATCATTTCACAAATTTGGCCAGTTTTGCTTTAGAGGCCCACCCTATTTTATTGCAAAGTCATGTCATTCCCTGAGGTGAAGGGTTTCTTTTTCAACCTAAAAAATTTGTTGCATTAAAGCAAATCAAGAACCTAACATGCACTTAGCCAATAATCGTATTATCTTGGAGGAGCATCTTGTTTGCATCTACTATAAAATGTCACACAGCTACGTGAAGTTTGCTTAGATTTATATCTTTCTATTTGTACGGAAAATTGCAAAAATTGGAATCGAATCAAGAGTTTAGGTATGCACCTTTTGATGGATTTGTTTTCCCTTATTGAGGAGACCGGAATTGCTCCATGATGTTGGATTCTTGTGGTAATTATCTAAGCCATGAATTGCTATGCATGCCATGGTTTGCAGGAATAACTGGGGGTTGGGACGGAGGCATCCGTTCCAGTTCCATTGCAATGTCACGAAACGTCAAAATAGCTATGGTCATTCCACTACACATTGAAACTATTGAATTACTTTATAAGAAAATGCAAAAAGCTGTTAAAACATGAAAACTTGTCGTTCCGTTCCATTCCATTATGAATAAAATTGGATTGTCACCCTGTTCCCAACGATTCATTTGTTTGAGACATTAGTTCACGAAAAAACTGTTCCATACTGGAATATACATTGGAACAATCAATGCCATTCTCGTTCCATTCTAGCTGTTCCACCAATTTTTGCCATTACAGCAAACCATAATTGGTGCACTATAGTCAAATAATTTTATTCGGGAAAGGAAGCAGGACAAAGCTAAATCATCGTTTCTTGTGGTATGGAAAACAGGAGGATATTGATCTCATGGAGAAGCTTAGTGTGAATAGCTTTCGGTTTTCCATATCATGGGCAAGAATTCTTCCCAGTAAGTGAAATTTTGAAAATTCTTTTTCTCTTATGTGGAGTGTAATTTATTTGTTCAATCATTGATTACTTACAGAGGGGAGATTTGGGAATGTGAACATGGCGGGGATTGATCATTACAGCAAGTGTATTGATGCACTTCTGCAGAAAGGTTATCTCTATTGTTCCGTAAGCATTTCATATCATGTGTGAAAAATCAAGAATATCACAAATTTCCCTCACCCTTGAATGGAAATATGTTTATTGAGAAACTGATACTTCTTCCATAACATTTAACGGACAGTAGTGTGTGATGGATTCTGCTGAATAACTGCAGGGATCCAGCCATTTGTTACATTGACTCATTATGATGTCCCCCAAGAACTTGAAGAACGATACGGATCATGGCTAAGCCCAAAGATACGGTATACTGGGCCCTACTTCTTTGGGTGTACTGTAATTTTTATGTCAACATTCTTGTCTTGCAGGAAGGAGATCTTCCATTTGTTGTGGTTTTCAATTTTCCTTTCTTTGAGGAAAGGAAATACGTAAAAACTAATTCTCTCCACCTGTCAGATAGTAATACATGCTGATGCTAGCGCTGAGATGTTTAATTATTTGAACTTAGAATTCTTATCATGATTTATATAGTGATAATATTTCAGCTGCTCTACAGATTGCCTTGCAAAAGCACTGCTAACATAACTTCTACCTTTTCTCAGGATTGATTTCCAGCATTACGCAGATATATGCTTTAAATTTTTGGGCAATCGAGTGAAATACTGGGTCACCTTCAACGAGCCTAATGTCATGGCAATTCGTGGATATAGATCGGGTATTTACCCTCCATCTCGCTGCTCTCGTTCATATGGTAACTGCAGCAAAGGCAACTCAGAGAAAGAGCCTCTAATTGCAGCACATAACATGATTCTATGCCATGCAGCAGCTGTCAATGTATACCAAACTAAATACCAGGTATACAGAATCATAGATGTTATTCCACACGAACTTCATGATTATACAGACATACAAATTTAACTGTCCAATAATCACTGGAATTATCTCACTTCATAGTCATGTCTTTGGACAATATTCAGAAAGAACAAAAAGGTAGGATCGGAATTGTAATGAATGCTGTTTGGTATGAGCCCTTCAGCAATTCTTCGGAGGATAAGTTGGCAGCTGAGAGAGCTCAATCTTTCTATATGAATTGGTGGGCACTTTCTTTCACTAGCACGTCCTTTATCACAAGTATTCATTGCCATGCAATACTCCATTTAATCCTGAATGCAGGTTTTTAGACCCTATAATGTTCAGTAAATATCCTGAAGAGATGCATCGTTTGCTAGGGCCTCTGTTGCCTGTATTCTCAAAAAAGGATCTTGAATACATGAGCAATAGTTTGGACTTTATTGGCATCAATCACTACACCAGTTTCTACAGCAAAGACTGCATGTATTCTTATTGTGAATCAGGAGCACCAGGAGTTACCAAATCTGAGGGATATGCCCTCCGAACTGCCATAAGAAATGGCGCACTCATTGGTGAACCCGTAAGTACGCTCATCTCTAACCGCTACTGTTATGATTATCCTCTTATCTTACTGAATTAACTGTATTTGTTGAATGCTTTATAGACTGAAATCGATTGGCTCTACGTGTACCCTCAAGGAATGGAGAAGATTGTGACATACATAAAGGACCGATACAACAATACACCAATGTTCATCACAGAAAATGGTATGTAAATCTCAATAGTTCTTGTTAAGAAATCTTTTTGAAGAATAGTTTCTTCGAGATAGACTTAAAAAATCTTGCAGGATTTGGCACTACAAGTTACATCCTCAATGACGTCAAAAGAGTAGAGTACATGAGTAGCTATTTGGATTCATTGGCAACGGCAATAAGGTATTAATGCACGCATCATTTCGTCTTATAAGGTTCAATTTACAATCCTCTGTCGTATCAGTTAAACCTCTTATTATCAAAGGCAAAGAGCCAAACATAATAAACAAAAGGAATAATTACCTCTACCCTCTTAAGATCTGGCATAATTACGAAAGCACCCACAAGATTTGAATAATTACCATTATAGCCTTACCGCTAGTTTAGCATGACACATAATTACAATTATACGCCCTAAACTTATGCATAATTACAATCACATCCCTTGTACCGGGGGTCTACTTGTATATTTCAAGAATTTCAGGAGTATAATTGTAATTATTCATCAATTGAACTAATAATAGGGAGTATTATGTAAATCATGCCAAATCTTAGTGAGTGTAGAGGTAATTATCCCTCAACAAAATACATAGCAACAAATTACCTTACCTGTTATTGGACAAACTGAGACCTGAATTTTGCACATTAGCTTTTGTCCTTCTGATCCTTGCATAATGCTGAAAAAATATTGAGATTTTGATAATAAGCTAATCGTTTTATCGATATACATTATTCTCAGGAAAGGAGCAGATGTAAGAGGGTATTTTCCGTGGGCATTGCTCGACAACTTTGAGTGGATTTATGGATTCACCATAAGATTTGGACTTTACCATGTTGATTTTGATACCCTCAAGAGAACTCCAAGATTGTCCGCAGCCTGGTATAAAGAATTCATTGAAACCTCTAAAGGTATACGGGCGTCTTAAGTACCTAAGGATGTTTATACATGAGAGAGGAACAACTTCTGCCTACGGATTCTTCACAAAGTTCCTAACTTCTTAATAATTTCGGAAGTGGCTGTTGCTATATAATCCACCCATGTAAAATCTTGTCGGAGTATGAGAGCAAAACCTAAAGGTGATGCACGGTTTTGACAGGTGCAATTTGTGAAGGCAATTGGACAAGAATGCCCTCAGCCTAATCTATTGGCTGATTTAGGGAATAAAGTATGCCTTTGGGGCCCATTTTGTCCATTTACTTTCATGTTATGGAAACTTTAAGATAAGCTCTATTTGTCATGTTAGTTAACGTCTTCAACTAGTTCTCGAAGAACAGTTGACTAGACATGTGGTAATTACTAATCTTATCCCCAACCACAGCTCTAATATTCAACATGCGTATGTAATACATCCTTCACTAATCCCGAGGAAAGGTATAAGACATGAAAAAAAAAGCGAAAAGGGGAAAGAATGGAAAACACGCATTTTCAGAAGGCCGTGGCATGTCCTCGCATCCATCCAATGGGCTGATTTGGCTTGTTGTAGGAGCTTACAAAATTCAAACCATCTTGTTTCAACGTATCGTGATTCATAATTCATGAGTTCTAAAAAAAAAAAAAAATTAGTCAAATATTTTTATAGTGCTTAAAACTTTTAAATATCTTATAAAATATTTAAAATCTTATAAAATAGTTAAGATCTTATAAGGTTAGCCAAACGTCCTCCAACAACCTTGATAAAAATTGGTTAAAAAATTAGATATTGAGCCTTGTGATTGAATATATTTTTGTGATTACGTTATGTATGTATCCAACAAAAATAAGAATTTTCATTTTTTGGAGTATAAACGAAAGGGGATGAAAAAAAATTGTAAATCTTCAAGTATGGGGGACTGAATTACAATTGACAACTCGTGATTAGTGATTACTATGATTTTCTATAAATAGATAAAAGTTAGTTGTATTTCGATCAAATATATTTCTTTTCTTCCGCAATTGCCATTGATAAATTAATTAATATCTTTTATCAGACCATGTATCTAATAATATTGAATATGTTAATAATATTTTAATAATTATACATAGAAATTACGTGTTTACTATATTTCCATATAGATAAATTATATTTTTAATTATTTCACACACATGTATCAATTGTGCACTATAAGTTAGTTTATACTATATATAAAGGAGCTTTTTGCATAAACCACCTCTGTGAAATTTCTAATTAGCAAAAAACCCCTTATGTTATTTTTATTAGCAACCATACCCCCTGTGTTATTTAATCAATGCATTGCAGGCCCCTATACCAGGTGTGTGCATCTCACTTGCCCCAATTGAGAGTGGTTGTGTAATTTTTGGCATAAAAAGACAAAATTGCCCACATATTCATGAGCTTCTTGCATAAACACCTCATGTGAAATTTGTAATTAGCAAAAAACCCCCTCTATTATTTTTATTAGCAAAAAATCCTTTTGTTATCTTTATTAACATCATCAAACAATTTGTTATCCACATACAGGAGGGGCTACATTGTTAATCTGCTCCTTTTTCCTTGAAAATCTTTGCACCTGCCTCTCTTTCTTCTTCCCTCAATTCACTCATATCCAAAATCCTATCCACTAAATATTCTTGGCCTTTTTCGTATCGACAACCTTGAAAATGTTTGAAGTAATCTCAATCAAGAAACTCTCCAACCAACCAAGCAACTTCCAATAAATTTCAATAAGATTAAATTCAACTAAATTCCACAAAAATTAATAAGTTTAAATTTTAATACTAAATCAAGCAACATCCAAGAAATACCAATAAGATTAAATCCAGCCAAATTCTACAAAAATCAATAAGTTCAAATTTTAATACTAAACCAAGCAACATTCAAGAATTTTCAATAAGATTAAACTCAATGAAACTCAAAAGAAATCAATAAGTTCATATTACAATATTAAACCAACCAAGCAACTCCAAGAAATTCCAATAAAATTAAACTCCACCAAAATCCAATTTACACTATAATATTAAACTCAAAAAGTTGAGTTTTATTTTAGAATTTTTTATTTCTTCAAAAATTAACTTCCAAATTGACTTATTTAATTAAAAAAAAAAAAAAAGAGAGAAAGAAAAGAAGGGGTATTAATGAAAATTCACTTTTGGTCAATGATAAATTAAGAGTTGGGTGAGGTGAGCAAAATTTAAATAACACAGGGGGTATGGTTGCTAATAAAAATAACATAGAGGATTTTTTGCTAATTAGAAATTTCACAGGGGGTTTTATGCAAAAAGCTCATATATAAAGTATGAATACCTTAAATACTTATTTTTATCTGTCATTAAGTGAGTGGAACAAAAATAACTGTATTTTAAAAGATAATTGCAAATAGTTATAAAAAATAATAACAAAATATTTTTTTAATTTTTTAATATCTATTTTACTACTCTATTTTTTGCTTCAATTATCATTTTTCTTTTTCTTTCAACTTTATTTTCTCCAAATTTATCTTCCAATTATATTATTCTACATAATAAATTCAAATAAAGATATTCATAAGAAATATTTATTGTTATTAAAAATAAATTAATATTTTTAACTTTATTTAAAAAAAAAAAAAAAAGAAATTTAAGCACGGATGTTGATTGTGCTACAGTTGCTAGCTATGATAACTCGCCAGCTATTTCAGACAAGTTCTTCTAAACGACAAGGTCACAAGATCACACTGCATCTTTGTTCCGAGACCAAACTAGTCTAATCCAAAAGTTACGGATTTGAAGAAATTCAAGATTTGGTGGAGACCAAAGAGGCCCGTCCAACAATAGGAATATTTCTTGAGCCCAACTGTTCAATGAAATAGGACAAGACTCGTTGGAACTTCGAAGAAATAGACAAAATTAGAACATTGATATTTTGTGCCTTTTGCCCCAAAATATCGAAAAAAATTTATCAATCCAGTGACTGCAAAACAGCGAGAGTGAAGAGAAATGGAGTGGTGTGTGACGATGCCAAAGATTGAATTACATGCGCATCTTAATGGCTCCATAAGGGACTCCACTCTACTGTATTTCCCACTCTTCAGTTCCGCTGTTCTGTTCTTCCATTTTCAGTTGCACAAACTTAAAATTCTTACAAGGGTTTCAATTTTTGATGCTAAAAACCTGAAGGGAACTCTGAATTTTGGCGTTGAATGTTTTGTAATGTAATGTTAGATGGCATTATTATTTTTATTGAAAGAAAAGGTTATGTGCAGGGAGCTGGCTAGAGAATTGGGCGAGAAGGGCGCTATAGTTTTCTCAGACGTGGAGCATGTTATACTGAAGCGTATGGAGTTTCTCGTCTTGTTTGTTTGTTATGTTCATATCTCTGTAGTTTCTTAATTATGATGTTCTTTAACGAATGTATCTCTTTTTGTCTTTTTTGGTCTTTTTTTTCTTTTTTTTCTTTTGGTCATATTTTTAGCTCAACTGTCACAGACTCACACATGGAATTTCTAGGAAATTTTTTGAGTAGCATAGAATGTTCATTTTGTGTAATCCCTAGAGTACTTGAAGTTGACTTACAAATTCATGGGTGTTTATGTGCTTCGTTTTGCTAGTTGTGCTGGTTATATGGGTTTTGATTGAGATGAATTTTGAATTTTGAATGTTGAATTTTGAATTTTGAGGTGAGATCTAACTTGGAAATAGCTTTTAAACGTTGTGAGTGCAGATGATCGTGCACTCAGTGAAGTCTTCAAGTTGTTTGACTTAATTCATGTTATTACAACCGACCACAAAACTGTTACTAGGATCACCAAAGAGGTGCCAACACATGCGTTTTGGGTCAGTTGTATCGCATATCTCTATACGCCAGCACTCATATTACTATTTATTTTGTGTACAATAGGTTATCGAAGATTTTGCTGATGATAATGTTGTTTACTTGGAATTAAGAACTACCCCAAAGGTATAATGTTTATTGTCTTGATGCTATTCATATTGTTGAATAAACCTGCAGTTTTCATTTATAGGCAAGAAAACCGCATGATCATGGAAGTAACTATGGTCATGTCTTTATCTTGAATTTTCATTTTTTATATATGTGGCTTGTCAAATTCTGAAATGCAGAGGAATGATTCTAAGGGGATGAGCAAGCGCTCATACATGGAAGCTGTTCTAGAGGGCATTAGATCTGTGAATTCGGTTGAGGTAGATTTTTCTCATAAAGCAAATGCAGATACTTCCGCACATTCTCATTTTGTAGATGATTTATGTAATGGGACTGGAAGCAAGAAGATATATGTGAGGCTACTTCTAAGTATTGACCGTCGTGAGACAGCTGAAGCTGCAATGGAAACTGTAAGTTCATGTAACCTGAGAACAAAATAGCTTCACATTTTTTAAGTCGTTCACATTCCAGAGCTCTTAATAGTTTTTTCACCTGCTTTTCAAAAGGTGGAGCTTGCTCTGGAAATGAGGGATCGGGGAGTAGTGGGTATAGATCTTTCTGGAAACCCTGTCGTCGGTGAATGGTACTGTGCACTACTGTCGCTTTACTTGATCTACTGCATTATTCTATTTGCATAGAGATTATGACTTTCTGGTTCTTCCTCGTTCTAGGCTGACATTTTTACCAGCTTTCGAGTTTGCTAAAAAGCAAGGACTTCCAGTTACTCTACACTGTGGCGAGGTGCATCTGATCTGTCCCTTCTATAATTTATATGATGATACTGATCGGGTGTCTCAGCTAAGCTTATCTAAAACATCTTATAAGCTGGACGTCTCGTAAGATTCTTTTGGTGCTTAAGGATATTAGATTTTATTTTAAAACTTACTAAAGCGTTTGGATGCAATAAGATCTTAGAACTTATAAGATCTCAGTAATGTCAGCATCGTAATAATATGATTAAAATTAGAAGAGATATTAACATCTTAAAAATAAATTAGTAACTCCTTGCTTAAAAGAGTTTTTAAGATCTATTATCTTGCTTTGAAAGCATATAACATCATTTTTCTAGAAAGAATACGAAGCACTTTTGACAACAACTTATATGATGTTTTGAAAAGTCTGTAAGCTCACACGGACACCCTCTTAGCACTGCTATTACTCTGACTACTTCATTTTGCAACTTAGTGCTTATAGGTACCCAATCCAGACGAAATCCATGCAATGCTAGATTTTCTTCCAAGCAGAATTGGACACGCCTGTTGCTTTGCAGATGAGGAGTGGAAGCTTTTAAAGAATCTCAAGATTCCGGTTGGAGTCTTGTATCCATTGCTGCATTATTCTCTTTATGCCTTCTTTTGGTCATCTAAAAGGCCTTAATTACACAATTAAATGTGCATTACAAACATCTCCCCACATTTAGTGATTTTTGGTCATGCTTTGGTATAACCATAATTATTACATTACTTCGTATTCTCCCATAATACAAAAGTATGATTTCAATCAACTAATCTTTCAAGGAAATTTGTGTCACCATCGTTACGTTCATGGTCTTGGCTTCCTTATGTTTCAGTTTATTTTCCTTCATTCTAACAGGTGGAGATTTGTATGACATCCAACATTAGAACTGAAACAATTGCTTCTGCAGATGTTCACCATTTTGGTCAGATTTCATTACACTCTCTCTGTATACAATTTAGTGTTACATTATGTCTTATGTTTTACATTTCTTTATTCTTAACAGCATTATTTTTTCTTAACAGCATTATTTTTTCTTGCAGCCGATTTGTACAGATCAAACCATCCGCTGATTTTGTGCACAGACGATTCTGGGATTTTCTCGACCAGTCTATCTTCCGAATACGCCCTTGCCTCGTCTACATTTGGTAGGTATAACATTCTCTGTGCATATGTGAATCCACTGCTGAAATTCAATCTTTTACGGATAATTTTATGATCTTCACTCTTTTCTTTTCTTTTTTTCTTTTTTCTCCTTTTTTTGGGGATCTTTTATCATTTATAAGGTCTTGGAGAGAGAGAGATGTTTGATCTTGCCCAGAAGGCCATTGACTTCATATTTGCATGTGATGGAGTAAAAAGAGAACTGAAGATGATATTTGCTACAGCTCTCAAGAAACTCAACTCACAGCACTAATCATCAATGTTGAATTCTATGTATTTCTTTGCAATTTCTGGAAAGAATTTCCTCAGCTATGTTTTTATTTCTGTATGTGGAACTCTGATGAATCAGACTGAAGAACAATTCAAGAATCTGTGTATAGTGGTCAAAGTGGGTACATTATTTCATCATGAACGGTGAGGTGCAGTCTTGATTTTGTGGACCTCTACCCATTAAATACTTCAACATGTGTGGTCTGGTCCAGAATCATGGGCCCGGCTGCAGCTTATGTTTTGGCCCACTAAGTGTGATACAGTACACCTGTAAGCTGTATGTTTGGAGTTGTTCTCCAACTGAGTGTTTTTAATTTTTCAGAAATAAAATTAAATATTTAATTTAAAATTCTATAGTTTTAAATGTTTTTAATAATTCAAATTTTCATATCATTTTTGTTATACTTATTCAAGGGTGCTCAATTATTAATATGCCAAAAATTATTTGTAATAATTAACTTTATTTGACACTAAAATAATTTTTATTCAGGGGAGAATCCTACATGACCGATAATATAAAAATTTATAGTGATACCGTTGACTATGCAGAAAATTATATGAAAAATATGTATAACAGAACTTGCCTTTTTTTTTCTGAGTAAAATGAAACAGGATTTCACTTTTAATACATTCAACTTGAAACAACCTACAAGAAAATGGAACATAATTTTATGGAGTTGCTTTTGTTTTTTCTTATTCACAGCTATTTTTGTCCCAAATAAATAGTCCATCTTTTGATGTTTGAATTTTCGCTGTTACAGGTAGAAATGTATATGATTCGGTATCTTCCATTTTTTAGATTCGAATCTCTTCTATACATTTGTTTAAATATTTGTCAATTCCGTATTTTTCTGGCTTGAGGGAGGATCCATAATGGTTTCTATGAATTATAATAGGTGTTTTTTGGTGTTATATGGACAAACATATTGCTTCCATTGGTCAGCTTAGCCATCCGATATGTTCTTGAACACTATATCTCACAGATATGACATAACTGGAGAAGGTTGAAGATCGTCTATTATTGCTTCATTCATTTTCCGTCCAAAAATGAAAAAGAAAAAGGAAATGACATGTATGTGATTTGTTTCAAGAACTAGCACTATAGCATAATTATTAGAAAATATAAATCTAAATATCACTATCATTACAATATGGTATCTACTGTCATCATTAATATATGTTCTCCACAGCTAACTATCTATAAGGATCCCTAATTTATTCCGGCCCCCCAAAAAAAGAGAAAAACGAGAAGAAAAGTCTATCACTCTATCTAGAAGGATCAATATTGGCATTGCATGGAACGTTAGACTTTTTCACAATTAAAATTTCTCAGCTAAATTTTCCACCGGAAAAGAATAATTCGAGAAAGGGACAATGGCGTTACGGTGTTTAAATCTTTCCATTTTTTCCTTAAATATTGAAGTAGCGGAAGAGAAATAATTTTCTTCTTCAAATCTCGGCGCGGCGTCGTATTGGTCGTCTCGTTTACCGTCATTCACTGTAGTAGGCTAGTAATATGTATAAAGGCTCCAAAACCGCCAAATACTGCAATTGGAAACAAGAGAGGGTTCCATAGGCAATGCAGATGGCTGTTTGATTTTCTTGTATGTATTATATGACCCATCATGACTATAAATTCGTCTGTACAAACCGACACACGATCACTCGTTCAGTTATAAATCCAATAGTCTGTATCTGTCAGATATTGATAATTATTGTTGTATTAGTACAAATCTTGATTTACACGTGCCGCAAATCTTGTTTCTTTGAATTTATCGGATGCAGAAGCACTCAATCCGCATTATTCAATCCAGTGTAGCCGGATCGCGGCAGTATTAATACAAGAAATTCAAGGAAATAGAGGGAAAAGTTTGAGGATACCTTGATCTGAATTTGACATCAATGTCGTGGGGCCTGGGTTGGAAGCGCCCTACGGAAGTCCTCCACCTGACGTTAAGTTATGGCTCGGACGCGGACACCCTCGATGCCGCCTCCCCGACGTCATCCCGGTCGTCATCCTCGGCCTCCCTGTTCTCTGGCACATCCCCCACGTCTCAGGACGCTGCCGGCAACGACAAACAAGAACAATTAGGGTTTAGGATTGAACTTGATTGGAACGCGGGCGACGACGAGGACCAGGTCGCGTTGAAATTGCAGTCGCAGGTAATGGTCGCCTTGCCCTCCCCGCAAGATACCGTGGAAATTGAGTTGATGGAGAGGACAGAAAAGGGGGAGGGAGATTTGGAGAGTTCAAAGGATGGAGGGAAAGCTAATTTGGACAATAATGTGGAGATCGGGTTGGAGATGAGGGTCGTGAAGAGGAGGGAGCCTTTGAAAGGGGTTATAATGTGGAGAGTGGGGGGATCAGGGCAGCAGAGTGATGGGGGAATGGGGGTTTTGGTGAAGCTGATGAGGTCGAATTTTGCTAATGGGGTTGAGAATGGATCGGCTGTGGGATCTGGCTGCGCAGATCATTGGCGGAACGTTAATGTTGTCAGCCTCTGTGCTCTTGGATTAACAGTGAGCCCTTTCTTCAACCAAAAATTACAATTTTGTATTCGTTCTCTTTATATGCTGTACGCTTAATGCTTCTCAATTGTGTAAACTGAAGAAAACACCAGTGAAAGTTTTGAGGCATAGTCCGATGGTCAACTGTTAAATTGAAGATGTGAACGCCATCAGGAAACTTTGAGACTTAGTCTGATGGTCAACTTTCACTTTTATTCCATCCTACTTGGTCACAATGTGTAGGTTTTGATTCTCAGTGATGATATCTGTGATTATAGCTTGATGGATTATCTGAGTACTTGGGGTAATTTATTTTGCTCATCAAGATCATAGACTCTTTTGTTTGTAAATATTGAGTCCTATATATGTCTGTGATTGCCAGTCTGAGATGGGCTGGTTTGTATCTTGTTGATGTTTGCCTTATTTGAGTACTTCTAAGCTGATTAAAATAATGGGTATGACTATTTTTATTACGCATGTAGAGTGTCCTCCTCGGGAACAATTTAACAATGTAATTGCCTTATTTACTCGTGTTTCTAATTTATGTTAGGCATTGCCAGTCGAGATAACCCGGCTTCCTCTTCTTGAGAAATTATACCTTGATAATAACAAGCTATCAGTTTTGCCACCCGAACTTGGCGAGCTGAAAAACTTAAAAGTTCTTGCAGTAGACTATAACATGCTCGTCTCTGTGCCAGGTAAGCTTTGAATGTTTCTTTCTTTTTTATGTTTATTTCTTTTACTAGAGTGGATAAATGTTGGTAAGAAGTAAGTTAGATGAGTGATGAGTCATAAAGAAAAGCATAAACAAGCTATTCGTGCTAATATGTCTTTTTTAATCTCTGTGGGGAATTATAAGCAGTTGAATTAAGGCAGTGTGCTGGTCTTGTGGAATTGTCTCTGGAACACAACAAGCTGGTCCGTCCTATTCTTGATTTCAGGTCATTAAATTTTTGTCTGTGGTTTTGCTTTGCTTTATATCTATCAATTTTCTCAATTATTCCAAAGCTTAATACTGGTATTCAGCTCATTGACAGGGCTATGTCAGAGTTACGTGTATTAAGACTTTTCGGCAATCCTCTTGAATTTCTGCCTGATATATTGCCATTGCATGAACTTCGTCATTTGTCCCTTGCAAACATTCGAATTGTGGCTGATGAAAATTTAATATCAGTTAATGTACAGATTGAGGTGTGTGGTGCTGAATTCTTCTAATGGTTATTATTTAGATCAACTATAAAAGCTGTTGAGCTGAATTATGCCATTTTTTGATGGTTGATTCAGATGGAGAATAGTTCTTATTTTGTTGCATCTCGACATAAGCTGAGTGCCTTCTTCTCTCTGATATTCCGATTTTCTTCTTGCCATCACCCTTTGTTGGCATCTGCCCTTGCAAAGATAATGCAAGATGAGGGAAACCGTGTAGTTGTGGGAAAAGATGAGAATGCTGTGCGGCAGCTTATAAGCATGATAAGCAGTGAAAACCAGCATGTGGTATGCTTCAACATATCAATTACTTTGCTTGCTATTTCTGATCTTTTTCACTTACTGTTGATGCATTTTGTCAGGTTGAACAAGCTTGCTCTGCGCTTTCTGCGCTTGCTTCAGATGTTTCAGTGGCAATGCAACTGATAAAATCTGACATCATGCAACCTATTGAAAGAGTGTTAAAATCCACAGGGTCAAAAGAAGTTATATCTGTTTTGCAAGTTGTGGTCAAGTTGGCTTTTACATCTGATATTGTAGCTCAAAAAATGTTGACCAAAGATGTATTGAAATCATTGAAACTATTATGTGGCCACAAGAATCCAGAGGCAAGCTCCATTGATGTTTCTTTTATGCACTTGTTGCTGCGTTTTGTATTGTCAATGTCTGTCCTCAAATGAAGTTTAATATCCTGTAGGTACAAAGACTGGCTTTGTTTGCTATTGGAAATTTTGCTTTCTGTTTGGAGAACCGCCGTGCACTGGTAACCTCAGAAAGTCTTCGGGAGCTTCTTCTGCGGCTGACAGCTGCATCTGAGTCACTTGTGAGTAAAGCTGCAGCCCGTGCTCTGGCAATATTGGGTGGGTATTTGCTGGAGTTCTGATGATTCCCAATAGTAATTGTGATACCGTCTTACATTACTTAAATCTGTCTTTTTAGGGGAGAACGACATTCTGCGCCGTGCTATTAAAGGAAGACAGGTCCCTAAACGAGGATTGCGCATACTTTCAATGGATGGTGGCGGCATGAAAGGATTGGCAACTGTGAAGATTCTAAAAGAAATCGAGAAGCGTACTGGAAAGCATATTCATGAGCTCTTTGACCTTATCTGTGGAACATCTACAGGTGGTATGCTTGCTGTTGCTCTTGGAATAAAGTTGATGTCCTTGGAAAAGTGTGAAGAAATATACAAAGAACTTGGTAAGTTTTCTGCTTTAATGAAGAGCCACCTATCTTATAGTTTCAACCATATCTTCTCATTTGTTTGCCTTGTGATTTTTCCGTTAATTACTCTCTGTTTCATTTTCCTAGGGAAACTTGTGTTCGCTGAACCCGTTCCAAAGGAAAATGAAGCTGCAACATGGAGAGAAAAGCTGGATCAACTCTACAAGAGCTCATCACAGAGCTTTCGTGTTGTGGTTCATGGATCTAAAGTATGTTGTACTTCTCTTCTTTGCCCTTCATTTGTCCACTCTTGCTATCTTCATATTTTGCTTGTAGATGTTTCCTCTTTTAAAATAAAAATATGGTACGGTAGTTTGAATCTGTAGTCCTTGTTCTGCTTCTTTATTTTCGCAATTCTTTCATGGGAACCAATCTGAAACTTCCTGGATTATCACGTGTCATGAAATAAAAGATTAACTTGCATCTTCTTCCAGCACAGTGCAGATCAATTCGAGAGGCTGCTGAAGGAGATGTGCGCTGCTGAAGATGGAGATCTCCTAATAGAATCAGCAGTTAAAAAGATCCCCAAAGTTTTTGTTGTATCTACTCTGGTTAGCGTTGCACCAGCTCAGCCATTTGTATTTCGGAATTACCAGGTTTGACGGGATCTTTTTTTATCTATCTTTGATATTCCCATCATTGTCATTTTTACAGGATTCTTTTTGTTGCCTTATTCTTAACTAACAAAGTAGTTGTTCTTGTGAACTGCAGTACCCCGCTGGAACTCCAGAGATTTCTTCTGCAGTTTCTGAAAACTTGACAATTGGTGGGCAAGGAGCAGCCACTACTGGAGCTCAGGTTGGATATAAACGCAGTGCTTTTATCGGAAGTTGTAAGCATCACATATGGCAAGCTATAAGAGCATCATCTGCAGCACCATATTATTTAGATGATTTCTCTGATGGTACTTTTTCTTCTTCTTCTTCGCTTTATTTCCCTTTTCCCCCGTCTCATTGTGTGATATCTTTTATGGCTCTTTTATCTATGTTATAGAATATAGATGGTCTTCTCATGATTTCCGCCTCTTTCTTTTGAAACTTATATGCCACAGGTATATATCGCTGGCAAGATGGAGCTATTGTAGCAAATAATCCTACAATTTTTGCCATACGCGAAGCGCAACTGCTGTGGCCTGATACTAAAATTGATTGCTTAGTTTCAATTGGTTGTGGTTCCATTCCAACAAAGGTATCAAAGGATTCTAATATTTTGCTCTGTTGTTTCAATTATGATATTGTCCTGCACTTCCCATGTGACAAAGTCAAGCAAATCTTAAATATCAGTGTTTAGAACCAACAAGAGCAGAGTCAGAGACATAATCAAATCTTGCCAAAGAGAGAAAAAAATAAGAATCTACTTACCCCGTTATGTGCATACACCTACTCCATATCTGGTTGCCTCTTCCTACTCATCAGTGTCATCACTTTAATCACAGAAAAAGCCCTACTTCTTCTCCAAAGGTGGATTCTTTACTGAATCTTGTTATCAAATTATCTTTTTTCATTTTGCTTTGAACCCTTTAAACTACTATGGTACTTCGGTGCCTGATCTGGCTCTCTTCGTCATAAAAATATTATGTTAGGTTTGTTTGCATTGTCCATTAGTTTTGCCTACATGCTAGCAATCTAACCTCATGATGTAGGTGCAACGTAGGTGAAAAAGGAGATATGTAGGTTCAATGTTTGTTTTCACTTTTTGGGGATTTATGATTTTGTGCAATAACCTATTTTACAGCTCGTTAATTAGTTTTTCTCTGTTTCTTTGCTCTGTTAGGTACGCAGGGGTGGCTGGCGTTATCTGGATACTGGACAAGTGTTGATCGAAAGTGCATGCTCTGTTGACCGTGTGGAGGAAGCTTTAAGTACACTGCTTCCTATGCTTCCAGATGTACACTATTTCCGATTCAATCCAGGTACAGTTTTATAGATCTTGCTCAGTGGTTGACAAAAGATTTAAGGATGATTGGTGAACTTAACTTTAACTAATAAAATAAAAAGATTCTTCAGAGTTCAGATATTATAGAAATAGTAAACATAAAAAAACCTTTTTATTAGAGTGGAAATATTATCATGATGTTCCTAGAAAAGATTGCATTATTTATTGGAATCTCTTTTATTTATCATGCATGGCAGCAGATGACATGTTCAAGCAAGCGGTTACTCGTGTCAGATTCTTTTCTCTTTTCACTGCTTTTGTCTCTTTTAACTGCAAAGTCATCCTCGCTTAGTTACCAAAGGAAAACAAAGGGAGGGAAAAAAAAAATTCACCCTGGCTTACTTACATTCTCGAAGTATTTGATTGCTTGTACAGTTGACGAACGTTGTGACATGGAGTTGGATGAAACTGATCCAGCAGTTTGGTTAAAGTTAGAGGGTGCTACAGATGAGTACATTCAGAATAATTCTGTTGCATTCAAGAATCTTGCTGAAAGATTGCTTGAGAGCACGCATGATGAGAGATTTTCAGATAGTTTGAAGTCTCAGCAGCTTTTTAGAGCAAAAGGTATTAAAATCTCCTGAACTGCCAGTCCTTCTTTAGTTGCTTCCTTTGTCTTTCTGGAGTTGGGTTTAGAAACTGATGTTTTTGTATGTGACAGTAGCAAATGAGAATAGCGCCTCTTTGGGGTGGAGACGTGGTGTAGTTCTTGTGGAGGCTTCCAACAGTCCACATTCTGGAAGAGTTTTTCACCATGCCCGCACACTTGAGACATTTTGTGCTAGTAATGGGATAAGATTATCGCTCGCCAGTGGGGCATCTGGGACCATTAAGGCAGCTCCAGGATCTGCAGTTCCAACACCATTTACATCACCTCTGTTTACTGGAAGCTTCCCATCGACTCCCCTAATTTACAGCCCTGACATTGGCCCCCAGCGAGCTGGTAGAATTGATCTAGTCCCACCTTTAAGTTTGGATGGATTCCATTCTGCAAAATCAACTGCTTCTCCACCTGAATCTCCTCCCAAGCGCAGGCAGCTTTCCATGCCTGTCCTATCTTTGCATGAGAAAATACAAAATTCAACCCAGGCTGGAGTAGTCCATTTGGCACTGCAAAATGACACAAGAGGCTCCATTTTAAGGTTTATTTTACCTATCATTGTTTCTTTATTCTGAGATCTTGTCTTAATGCTTTCCTTCTAAGTTCCTTTTTTTCATATAGTTGGCAGAATGATGTATTTGTGGTGGCGGAGCCTGGAGAATTAGCAGAAAAGTTTCTGCAGAATGTTAAATACAGCTTGTTGTCAATGATGAAGGGCAGGAGGAGGAAGTATGCATCTCTCATTACCAACATCTCAACGGTTGCTGATCTTGTGTCGTGTAGGCCCTATTTCCAAATTGGCGGTGTTGTCCACAGATATATAGGACGCCAAACACAGGTATCCTCCCGCATTTCTCTATGCTGCTAAATTCATTAGATTTGTGCAATTAGGGTGGAGAGCATTAATATCTTGATATTCGTAAGGTCATGGAAGATGATCAAGAAATTGGTGCTTACATGTTCCGTAGAACCGTTCCTTCCATGCATTTGACTCCAGAAGACGTCCGTTGTATGGTATGTCATTGGATCTTGTCCTTCCCCCTCCTCCTCCTTTTTTTTCTAATTAAAAAAAAAAAAAAGCCACCTGCATAAGGTAGCTTGATGATAAGCAATGTGAAATTCAATTTGAGCCATTATCTAGGCGGTCATATAGCTAATCCATGATAGTTGGAAAATGGTAACACAAAATATTATTCTGTGTCCTCTGATGGAATCCTGTTGGATGGAGTTTTACACTATGTTTGGTTTAAGGATTTTAATGAGGAAAAGAAAATGTTATATGGAAAAGAAGTATGAAATTTCAATTTTATTTGGTCATTCACAGAAAACATTGAGGAAAGAAACAAGGAGAAAAAAATTCATGATGTATTGGGAGGAGAGAAGCCTAAATAAGCTTTTTCTTCATTTTCCTTTTCATTTTGTGAGGAAAATGACTTTTCTCCAACTAAACTACATTTTCCTTCAAGTTTTCCTTTCCTTAACACTATCCTCACTAATCAAACGAAAAAAATATTCTCCATAGCATTTTCTTTTCTTTTCCTCACCAAAATCCTTGAACCAAACCTGATGTGACTCTTGCTGGGTTCATTTGGCTTAACCTATTGATGATGTCAATTTCTAAATCCCGCAGGTTGGAGCTTGGAGGGACAGGATTATAATCTTCACGGGAATATATGGACCCACAAGGGCTCTGACCAAAGCCTTTCTGGATTCAGGTGCTAAGGCAGTCGTGTGCCCTTCTTCCGAGCCTGAGGAATTGCAGTTAACATCCTTCTACGGGGCAGGTGAGTTTAGTAGTTATGAGAACGGGAAGTTTGAGATTGGAGAGGAAGAAGGAGAAGATGAAGATACTGAACCCTCCAGTCCAGCAAGTGATTGGGAAGATAGTGATCCCGACAAAAATGGGGAGCAGCCATTGTCTTTCTGGGATGACGATGAGAAAGAATTGTCTCAATTTGTCAGCAAGTTTTATGATTCATTGTTTCAGGGCAGTGGAAGAGTTGATGTTGCTTTAAAAGATGCTCTTGCATCCCATCGGAGCCTGAGATATTCTTGCCACCTCCCGAGCACTCTGTAGTTTTTGCTGTCTGAAAGAGATCTTTCCGGTAGGTACTGCTCTGTGACATTGTTGCCTGTCCGAGGTATCTACTCCATCTTTCTGTAATACTTTTATCTTGTAAAGAACATAATTATAAAGTTGTACCGAACAGTTAGAGAATAAAAAATGATAAGGGGAGAAATTAGGAGAACAATGGAGAAAGAAAAGGAGGAATAACGAGAGGAAATATGCATTTTTTTGAGGCTGGCCATTGTTTTATTCGAAATACTAATAAAATTTCTCTTGGGCGTTCGAATTTCGGAATGGGTTTTGCTCATTTGATGAAAACTGATCGTCATGTACTATGAAATGGCTGTACTCGGCAACCGTTGCCCGCTGGGAAAAAAAATTAACAATGAGCATTTGGTTGTATGATCGTATCCATCGTGATCTAGGTTGGTCTGTTTATAGGTGAGGGAAAGGAGTCATGTCGTATGACAGGGCTGTCATCATAGATAGGTGTAGGTTTCAATTTGAAATCAAATAACATGATTAGAGTATTGGAGCTTACCTAAAATCCCTCAACGGGTGAGTCGATGAGGAACCTAGGTAGATAAGTCCGAGTTGACAAATATGAAGCACATTGAATAATCTAAATATAAAATCCATCAAATACATGCATTTTTCTTACTTTGGTTCTGGATATGAGTAGAGTATAGCTAGTGTTAAGTCTAAATGGCATCATCTGATTGATTCATTTGGTTCATCGTATGACGGGGTAGAATGGATTATTTGAGTCAAATAGGATACAAACTCAACTCACAAAAAAATACACGAATAATCAAGGGTTTGGAAGTGCTTGCATTAGCACCTGGGGCAAATCGATCCTTTCAAATCACATTGATTATTGATTGTATTCTATATTAGTGCTGCAATTGGAAATGTTTGTTATGGCAACTTCTACAGAGCATTGTCACAGACTCAAACGTATGCTTAAAGCAACCATCAAGAACTATCCCACATAAGGCATGAAGACCTAATGGCATTATAAAATGATTTCCATCATTATCTTATCACAAATGGTTCCCATCTATTGCAGGCTCTAAAGCTCGTCACCTACATATAAATAAGATTATACATACTAAAAAGGCCTGACCCATGATCCCACTTTGATGCACATAGTAATAATTGAAGAGTGTAATCAACTCTTTGGGCCACTCACCATTAAAGGCAGTCGACTTGATTTATCATCAACTAATCTTCAAGACCCCTCAACCTGTCAAGAAAACGAGCTTAATCCCGCAATCAATAAGAGTGATTAGTGGTGATATAATCCTTTAGAAAACATAATTATTTGCTCCTTACTGTAATCATAAAGGGAAAAGAGTAATTGTTTGGTGCCCAATGATGAACCACATCTCCATCAGACAGTTGGAATCATGAGAATTCTCACGCTGTCCACTGTAAAGTTTAAACAAAGTCATCACAATGAACACATTATAAGTCAAGAAAAAAGATGTCCAAACTCAAAGCATTTTCAAACATCACACTCTCCTCTCTCACCCTATGAGTTTATAAATACACCAATACATGCTGTATAAAGATAACCATACATTGCACGATCGAATGGCAGGACGGGTTCCGTTGGAAGTTGGAACGCGTGGAACCATAGGATCACTTCTCAAGAGGGAGATCGAGTATTTCAGGAAACTTGAACTGGAGCGCGTTGAGAATAGCATGAATTCTGAGAGGATGTGTGAAGAAAGGGCTGCTGCAGGACGAAATTCTTGGCGAAGTTTCAGGTTTCCGGTTGTGTCTTGGAGAAGAAAGAAGAGAAGGAACAGTGGGATCCGACCAGGGATTTGCTCTATGGTGGAAGTTGCAGACAATGAAATGCCTGGATTCAGTTATCAGAATCTTAGAATCGAATCGATGAGATTTGATGTCTAGAGCTTGGTAGAATGATGAATATGAACTTTTGTAAGTTATTTATGTTCAGCTGAATCTATTTGGACTTGCGAAGTTCTTGAAATCCTGGGAGCTTTTGTACAAAATTCTGACGAGATTCGGACAAATCGTTGTATTGTCTGAACTATCACTATCAGCCAAGAATCCATTCAAAATGAAGATAATTTATGTGTGCATTTGATACAGATGTTTCCTAAAAAGAAATTTGAGAGCTAGTTAGACAAGCATGGCAGGATTTTTCTCATGAATTTCCCCTGTAAACTTTAAATTGTTATGATCATTGCAAAAAGATACAAAAGAAATTGGTTTATATTGTCACTGTGTATTTGTGTTCTTGGCGGTTGAAGATAAAATATCATTCTCTTTCATTTCTGGTAATCATAATTGCATGTGAAATGGCTACAACTCTGGCGGTTAACACAAAGCTCCATACAGAAAGGAATTGAGTGTTTTTTTCCCATGGCAGAGTCTGAAGATGATCAAAGGAACATACTCAACAATGGAGGGCCATTACTTGTTTCAATATTCATGTAGCTTAAGATCAAAGCAAACATAACTTTTTTCCCCTACCCATAATTACGAGGACAACCAATAGGTACCTTCATTTTTCCTTGGTGATCTATGGGGACATCTTCTTGAATAAAGCCATCAGTTGATTTGGAACAAAAGACTAAGAAGGTGAATGGAAAGAAAGGAAAGGGTAAATAAATGTCACTTTTAACCCTTCAAAGTTTATTAGTTTTAACATGTTATCTTTTAAAAATAACTTAAAAGCACTTCAATTGTTCAATTTAAAGTCACTGAAGTATTTTATCCCCCATCTAAATTTTATGGATGAAATATGCAGTCGGAGGACAATCATATACATAAGTTTTATGTTTCTTACCAAAGACTATTCTCATTATTTCTCTTTGTTCATACTCAAAAATTCACTTTTTAAGATAAATTTTGTGAAAGGACGGAAATATGTATCTATGCAATATTAATTCTTCAACTCCATATTTAGCCTGAAATTCACTTGAAAGTTGCATTTTGATTCTTTGACCATACATTTAGCTTGAAAATACATTCAAGAAAGTGCTGTGGTGACTTTAGATTAAGATGTATAAGTGATTTTTAAGGATAATATAATATACTAGAATTAATAAATTTGTTAGGTGATGGAGTGTCATTTGCCCCAAAAAGAAAAGGGAAAAAAAGGTGCGGGGAGAGAGAGGGAAAGGAGAAGGAGAAGAAGAAGAATTAGAATTTTTCTATTTATTAGTCATTTCCTTATAGCACTTTTAGGAGAATCGTAATACAACTTATTTCCAATCACAGGTGTTGGGATGAAAGCGCGACTTCGGAGAATTAGTGAACAAGCAGCGCACATTAAACCACAGACAAACACGTGTCACCTCCGTTGCCTTCGTCCCCTCCCTCCAAAACCCTAAAGCCCTAAACCTCCAATCCTCTACTGCAAGCAAACAATGCTTAAACGGCGTTGTTAATGGCCATCTTCAGATCACTCAAAACCCTAATTTCTCAATCCCTCAGAAACCAGTCCAATTGCGCTCCCTCTAGAGCTTTCTTCTCCCTCTCAAGCTCCTGTGCTTCCCCAATTCCAACTCCATTTCTGTTACCCAGTGACAGCTATATTCGCCGGCACATTCTCTTCCGGTCGAGGTTTCTCTTTCCGGTGGGGGGCCCGCTGTTCCTTTCCAATCCTCCCTGGAAGCTCTCCCAGGCGGCCACCCCTCTCCTCCTCCAGTCGGATGCGGTCCTGAACTTCCTTAAACTCCGGGCCCTAAAGTTAATTCGCCGACCGCCCTTCCCGTACAACCTTGGGTATGATGCTCCGAGGCTGTTGAATGAAAGGGGTAGTGGGAATGGGGCTGAAGTTGATGCTGTTGTTGGCGACAGTGGGATCAACGAGAGTTACTTGAATCTTCCTAATTTTATTTCGTTCACTCGGTTGCTTTCTGGTCCGTTGCTTGGATGGTGAGTTTGTTACTCGGGTTATTATCTGCTTTATAAGAACGGCAAGTGATTTGGTGTTTTTATTAGCTTGAGTATGAACTACACCACAGTAGGTATAGTGCTACTTGTTTGGAAATGCCATATGCTGTGGGTATTTCTTTTTGACGTTGGTTCAGAGATATAGGAAGTTTGGAGATCAGAGCAACAGTGATTAAAGATTGAAGGGGATACAAGTTAAAGAACTAAGGTTAACTTTTTCCTTGAACACAGTAGGTAGTGGTGATATATGGATAGATCCTTGGTCAGTCTACTTACGGTGCTATCGTGCTAGCAAATTCTCTTCAGTTGTTATTGGATTGATGGATTTGAAGTTAAGGATTTCAAATATGTCATAGCAATTTCATTGAGTTTGTTTAGATAATTCATATTACAATGGATTCCACTTCCTTGAGTTTGCATTTTGAGCTAATTTAGTCATCACATTGGTTCACAAATCTACCTGTACGTAGCTTTTTAAAATCCTTCCTTCAAATCCAAATTCTCCCACCTTGATGCAACCTTATTATATGTCTTGATCCACATGTCTTTGCTGGAGCATATTAATTTTATTGAGCAGTTAGCAGATAATTAATGCCGATAGTTCCCTGGGGGAGAGAACTGAATGCAATTAAGTGAACTTCATTTATGAAAGCCTTATTTATCACCATGTGAAGCCTCCGCTATAATCTATTATGACGTTATCAGAATTTAGGATGAGGGATGAGTAATCTTATGATGCACAATGATACAGGAGTGTCAAAAATCATGTGATGTGCAATGGGGATTCTCTTGCAAGAAGGAACATGGTTGCTGGGGGAATTTGGTTTTACCTGAAGTGAATTTTGAACTTGAAAGGGCATGAGTTTTTTTTATTTTGCCTTGACATCGTTGCAGAAAATTGGATCTAGGGTTTGTTGAGGTTAAAGTCTCAATTGAACATGCTCAGAATTCCTACAGGCAGTTAATAGTGAATTGGGCCCGGCTTTGGATGCTTGAGAAGAAAATTGGTATTAGTTATAGATTAAATATGCATCTGTCCTAACATAATTATCTGGTCTCAACTAAATCTCCTTTGCATTCGTTTGAGGACCTGGAGCTTGCTTAATCAGTTGACGCCTTCAAAATGTTTCTGAAAAATTAAGAAGTTAGATCTCTGTGTTGGCTAGGAAGTAGAGCACACGCTAGCGACTTCTTTTTTAGAAACTTCCTTTTTATTCTAAAAGAGAATGTCCACGCGGATAATAATACAAAAGTTTCTGCGCTAGACCTAACCGAAATGTGCAATTATGAGAAGAGCAATCAATTTTTGGCTGTCTAGGAAGTTTAACTGTTGATGCTGCTATCAGATCCTATTCTTGTTCAATCTTGGGTGACCTGTCTCTTAGGAATTATATTCAGTAGCTTCCATTGAACTTGAAGACAATTACTTGCATGGTTGATATATGCTTGTGTCACTGAATGTCATTTCTTCTTCTTCACGTCCTTTTTTCTTACTTTTTTAACCTTAAACATTGTTTGCACATAACTATAAAAAATTGGGCTACTTTGATTTGTGATGTAAGTAGATATTTCGGCTCTTGGCAGGCCTGTTTTTGTTATTTGGAATGAACTTATGAATGTGAGATTTGGGTCTATTTAGTTTACTTTCAAGGTAACACTTGAAAAATGGATTTTCGCTTTTTGGTGATTACAGTGTAAGCTTAGTAATGTCGTTGATTGAAACACTCTTTTGCAGGATGATTATGCATGACATGTATTCCTCTGCATTTGTCGGACTTGCCATATCAGGAGCTACTGATTGGGTATCGATGTTCTTTTCCCTTAGCATTTTCAATTGCCTCACTGCGGACAAGATTGCTCACGTTGTGTCTCAATTTGATTTGCAGTTAGATGGTTACATGGCTAGGAGAATGAAAATCAACTCTGTAGTTGGTTCATACCTTGATCCTCTTGCAGACAAAGTAAGTTCCAAAGCTTGTCTTCATTTAAACTATGCTCAGTGAGATTGTCAATAAATCAAGGATCTCCCTTGAATAAAATATGGTTATTTATAACAATTTGTTTAGGTTTTAATTGGATGTGTTGCTCTTGCAATGGTGGATACAGGTCTTCTAAATCGTAAGTAATATTTTTCTTTTCTTTTATTTTCTTTTCTTTTTTTTTTTTTTTTTTGCCTCTTTTTTCCAGTGCTTCCTTATTATTAGTGCTTGCTTATTGGTCTATATAATCAAGGTAGTGTTCTCAATTGCGAATGCTAACAATTAAGGGGGGTAGCTGCAGCCATGTGCCCTGTGAATATAATATGCTGCCTATATGAACTGTCTCAAGTAAGATGGGGAATAAACCATGTGGACTAATGTCTTATTTTGTATTAGTCGAGTCCTGATTCAACTTTTTGCTTCTACGGGAACAAGGCTTTTCATTTAGTGTCGTTATGTGACAAAGCAGATTGGTTTTGAGAGGAAAAAGGGAGGAATGAAGATAGCGATTGGGTCCTTTGCCTAGTTGTAAATTGATTATCTCTTGTTATGATAAAGCTGATTAGAATTCTTCACGTCTAGACTAAAACTTGGTTTTGTATTGGTTTGCTTGGAAACTTGAATTTATAATTCGATAAAGTGACATTTTCTTCAGCTTCTTCTAAAATTTATTTTTGTTTCATGTAAAGCTGGACTGGTTGCAATTGTTGTCCTGCGTGATGTCACTCTTGTTGGTGGTGCGGTTTATAAAAGAGCAAGCAGTCTGGGTTGGAAGGTGAGAGAAACCAACATCAAGTAATCAAGCCAGTTGGCTGTAATCAAAATCTCGAATCACTTACATTTCTGAATTTTATTTCTTATTAGTGGAACAGTTGGCATGACTTCATCAACCTCAATGGGGCCCATGCTGAAAAGGTTGAGCCTCTTTTGATAAGCAAGGTATGTACACAATATGCCGTTTTGCCTTTTGTGCATCTAGAATGAAATTAGGGATAATTACCTCTACACCCCCTTGAGGTTTAGTATAATTACCAAAATACCCCCTGAGGTTTAAATAATTACTATTACGCCCACTACTCTATAGTCCAACTAATGCATAATTACAGTTACACCCTGCTGAACAAATGCACATTTTTTAGTTATACCCCCTGAATGTGTGCATATGTTACAATTACATCCCCTTATCCAAAGAGTCTATATGTAACTTTAGGATTCTTAGAGGGTGTAATGGTAATTATCTGGACCTCAAGGGTGTGATGGTAATTATCCAAATCTTAGGAGGTGTTTTGATAATTATACCGAATCTCAGGGAGTGTTGAGGTAAATATGCCATGAAATTAAGAGGTGAATGGGTTGATCTTGCTTGGACCATTGGCCGGAATTACACTTCCACTCTTGGTATTGCGGTTTTCAACTCACATGCCTTTTGTGTGGAATCAGTTCTAAGGTTGCCAAGGATTGAGCAGTTATTTTTTATTTTCTTATTTTTTTCTTTTCTCTTTTTTCCCTTTCCTAGGCTGGATAAAGTACCTAAGTTGTACAATAAACATCACATTGGGGTTTTAAGCTAACTCTTTTATTCATAATACAGGTGAATACAGTTTTCCAGCTGGTCCTAGTGGCAGCAGCTCTACTTCAACCAGGATATGGAAATGAAGAAACTCAGCTATATATTAACTATCTGAGGTAGTATGCTTGAGTTGCATCAGTTATGTTTAGACTTACTTGTATGGGTGTGAAATTTGAGTGGCTCATGATTTTGGTTTGATGCAGTTGGTTAGTGGCTTCCACCACAGTGGCTTCAACTGCGGCATATGGGGTACAACACTGCAGAAATGGAACTGCATTAATGAAGAGGTCCAAGTTCAAAACTTAAATAAAACTTAACTCTAGCTGCTTATAGTTGTCACCACTAATTATTTTCATTTTGCATTAAATGTATAAGTTTTGTTTTTTCTCGGCTCCAAAGAATAAGATGTGTTTGCATCAAATGTGCAGCAGAGTGTAATGGCAATAATTATGACTAGCATTACATGGAGTATTTTTTATGCTTGTACGTTGGAAAAATTCCAGCCGCCTCCCCCTCAGATGAGCATGAGGGTAGTGGCTTTAGTGTAGTGATTCTTTGTTTGTCCTTCAGTTATTTGTCCAAACAAAGAAAGATGATGGCATATTTATTTTAACTTGTAAAATCGGTCATGAGTTAGATGTTGTACTGCGGGCGATCATGTATATCACAAGAAAATGAGAATTAACCCTTTATATGCAGTAAGAGGACTAATTCCAACCATTTTCAAGTTACTTTATATGTACTATTAGCCCTTAGCCAAAAAAATCGAAGTAGATATGTCAATCCAAATATTTGGATGTGATGTCACTACATTCGAGTGTATATTCAGACAATTAAGTACTTTGCGTCTGTAGCTATTGGTTACTTTGAAAAGCTATCCTTATCTGAATATTGATATTATCCACACTTGTTATAAAATGCTGATATTTGAATTTTATATATGAAATTTATTTTAGAAAATACAAAGTTACAAAATTCATATTACTTATAAATTAGTAAATGAATGATATACATTCTAAATTATGAAATAAGCAAGTGCATTTTAATACGCATAATGTTGCTTTGAGTAAGCAAAATAGAGAAGGAAATGATGATCAGTAGCAGATTTAAATAGGGTAAAGTGGCGTCAATTGACCCAACTTGGTTCTACATAATAAGTAGTTTGTATATATGTGAACAAAGAATAAAGGAAAAATTGACAGCACTTATTAAATAAAGTTCCCATAGCATAGATAGTCTAGCATGCATGGAATAGAGTTCATTGAGTCTTGAGGTTGCCAGTTTGACGTTTTGTGCGAGCACTTGCAATGTTGCTTCCTTCTTATTTCTTTCTTTCCTTCTGCTTTTTAACTTTTTATCTTTTGGAAACAGAAAAACTTCTACATTTCTTTATTCTTAAATAATTTTCTATTTCATTTCTATGTATGTATTCCACTTAGGGGTTTAAAAAGAGCATTAAAGCTTTAAAAAAAAATGTAATTGATTTGATTTCCTCTTTTTTGCTCTTAATTTTTATATGTACCAAGGCTTTTAATAAATTAGAAACTGTAAAAATTATGAATAATTAAGTTAATATTAAAATAATTATTTAGTGACTTACTTTTTATATGTGTATTTTAATTGCTAACTTGGCATTACTTTTTTGTAAATAATGATTGTGACATTTGATTAAAAGTTTGAATTTTTAATTAAAAGTTAGGAATCATTATGAGATTTCTTTTGGGATCAACAACTGACATTTCGAGGTTATAATGAAGGTATATTGTCATTGAATAAATGTAATTTTCTTCCTAAAAAAAATGTAATCTTCTTGAACTTTTAAGATACTTAGAGGAGTTTGTGAAAAATATATTGTCATAATATTGAAAAAAGTACAAAAAATAATCAGTTTGCTTACCTAATAGTGCAAAAAGAAATTGCACATGGATATGCTATAGAACTAATTAAGTTTATTATGAAGGATTTAAATGATGAAAACTTTACTATACTTATTGATGAATCTCGTGATGTATCAGATTATACTATTATAACGATATTTCAAAATATGAAATCTGAGGACAATTCTACTAATATATTTAAATTTTATTTTTTATAATAAATATTGATATTTTTAAAATTTAATTTTTATTAATATTTTGACCCCACTTAACGGCAATCCTGAATACACCACTGACGATGATGAGTGATGGACGATTGTGAAATAGGTCAATGATGGCGTGAGTATGGCTGTATGGAGTATGGACGATGATAAAGAGAAAAGAATGAAAGAGGATCAGAAGCAGCAGGAAATTTTGCTGTGTATTGGGAACGCGAGTTGTTGTGTATTGGAAATATATGGAAAACTCAAAGCACTACAAGCGCATTAGCAACTAGGAATAGGTAACACCTTTCAGTTAATCTTCAATTAATATTATTTATACATAATATTAAATATATATTATTAAAAGTAAATATTGAATTAGGTTAGTATCAGCTTTTTCTTTTTCTTTTTTTAAAATACGGAAGTTAATGAATAATCGAGAGCCAAAAAGTTTATGTTTTTGGAGGCTAAAGGATTCGCAATTATTAAATCAAGATGGATGCGTAAACCATTGCCAATTAACAAGACAGAAAACCAAAATAGATGCTCTTTATGAAAATGAAGAAGCATGATCCTTAGTTTATGCATGCTAAGTCAAGAACGCTCTTTCAATCGGTATTTCATAAACACTTAGTTGTGGATTACCTATGCAAATGGTTACACACACATATTCTCATCCAAACGGTCCTCCATGTTCCATTCTCATTACATAATGGTACAATTCCCCCCGGGAGGGAGAGCAAAGAAAAGTAAAAATTGATGGTAAATAACGATGTTACCAAGGTAGTACTCTAATCAGGTAATCCCTCCTCAATCTCACTCCACCTATCAGCATTCCTCCAGAATCTCTTCTTCACCTGTCTGATAATTTCCTTCGCATCATTAACCTTCTCAATGCTCACCAGCCCATCCACCAGAGACTGCATAGTTGTAATATTTGGGACCCAACCTTTTGCCATACAATCCTTACAAACCCCTAAGGCAGCCTCAAAATCTCTGCCTTGACACAAATAATAAACCAGAGTGAAATAACACTCAGATTCTGGCTTCAAACCCCTATCGATCATCTCCTTAAACAAACTCTTGCCGACATCCAATTTTCCTTCTCGACAAAACCCGTAAATCAAATGGCCATATGTTGCACAATTTGGCTTCATACCCCTAGACAAAATCCCATCGAATAATGCCTTTGCCTCGGAAGATCTTTTAAGCTTACATAAGCTTTGAATTCTTACGTTGTATATACTGATTCCCGGTTCCATACCATATTTCTTCATCAACTGCATCATCTTCCCCACGTCGCTGTAATTTTCCTCCATATAGAACCCGGCAATCACGGTAGCAAACGTTGTCCCATTAGGCTTTATACCCTTCCTCTCCATTTCAGCTAATATGGCGTGTGCCTGTTTTGCTCTACCTGACTCGGAAAACCCCTTTAGAACAGTGTTATAAGTGTCCAAATTCGGCTCCAATCCGTACTTCCTCGGGAACTCTAAGAAAACCCTCTTCATTTCGCCATATTCTCCAGCTAAAACGCAAGAAAACAGCAAGGAGTTCAAAGTCTTCACGTTTCTTTCAACACCCATGCCAGGCATTTCATCGAACAGCTTAACTGCATCGCTGATGAGACCGCCCTTGCCATAGAGAATGATGAAATGCGAAACGAAGCGCTCGTTTTTGCAATCCAGTTGGTTCATGGACTCTTTAATGAAATTCCTAATGCCTTCGTAATGGTTAGACTCTCTGAGCTTCAAAATGGCTTTCGAATAGGTAATCCGATCGGTATGTGATTCCGGCGACAGGGCGGCGGATCGACAGATATCGATGATGCGTTCGGGGTTTTGCTCGAAGCGGATGAGTGAGAGTGTGGCCCGGGATTTGTCTCTGCAGCTGAGTAGGGTGTCGGAGTCTGAGCCCGCTTTTGAAGTGCAGAATAGACGATGCCCTCGGAGTATGAGTGATCGGAATTTGCTGCACCATGCCATGGATTATTGGAGGGTCTCCAATTGGGAGTTGAGGGATTATAATCGAGAAGGTAAATTACACATTTAACATCAGAAAATTGTGATTTATTTAAGCAAAACCCTAGCAATTTCACAGAATTCAGGGAACAGAACAAAACAACAAAAGATTTTAAAAAACTACAAATAAAATAAAAGGTATTAGATCCGTTTGTTAACGGATTGAACCCGACGCGAATCGAACACGCAACCTTCTGATCTGGAGTCAGACGCGCTACCATTGCGCCACGGATCCTGTTGCGCGTTATTGTCATACAAAATTGGGAAAATCAATAAACTGCACATTTTCTTCCCATAATTTTTCCTTTTCTTTGGGCTTTTTATTTTTTGTGGATAAGTAGGAAGGATAAAATTTCAAAACAACATGGCATAGGATGTTGAATATTCACACTTGTGCATAAAAGTAACTTTTGGAGCAATACACATCTACTTGTTAGCTTCATGCAATAGAGTGAGGGGCGTCCTAGCTTTATTAAAAAGCACGTTTATGAGCTTATACCCTTCAGGAATTTATTCCAATTTTTCAATTTCCATTTTTTTTATCAAAGCTTGGAATTGGTTTCAGAATAAACAATGATTTTAGGTCAAACTCGAGCTCGCCTAATATTTTCTTTCTACAATGAATAAACAAATTAAATTATCATATGAAAACAATTCAAGTAATAAAGTAATAAACATTCAATTATATCATATCCATTCCAGAATTACAAATAGCATTAAACATTTTGAAATAAAATATGATATATATTGAATATATCAACTAACATTACAAAATTCACCTTGATTGACCTTCACTTTAACACTAGGTAAAAATCTTGTCAGTAACTTTAATACGTACCTAAATAAATATACTGAGGAACTACGCCACTTATTATTGCAATTACACATCCAAATCCTATAATGGAAGTAAGAAACAAACAACCAATTATTGTCAGAAAATTCCAAATTTGATCAATAATAGCAAGGAAGAATGAAATGCGTGTGGCCAAGAATTTGTATAAATGTGTTGTTAGCACTAATTTATAGAAATATTTTTGTAATTGTCGAAGTTGCAATAATTGAACACACTTGCCGTTGCCATACTATTGCAAACATATATTAAATGAATTTAATTAATAAGATATCGAAATAGAAATTAATTTTACCATTTCTTTTTTAACTTTTTTACTATTTTTATATAAATTTCCAACTATTTTGTCCATACGTTCCCAACCAATTACTTAAAAAATACTCCTTATTCTTATTTTCACATCTCTCTACACTTACCTTCTTATTATATTATTACATCAATTAAACTTGAATTTGATCTTGCCACATATATTTGAAAAAATATGTCTTTTTATACATAAAAATGTTTAATTAAATAAATTTTCATCTCTGTACCTACTCCACTTAATAAGTTAATATTTTGAACTATAATATCAAGATATTTTAATTTTTACACAAAAGTTAATAAGTAATTTTTTGAAATATCAGAAATAGTGAAAATTAAAAATGAAAATGCAAACTATTTAATAACTATTGAAAAAAAGAAAAGAAAAATCCCCCACCAACCCCTCCCGTGCGCCAAACCGAAGTCTTATTTTTTGTCCTCTTTCTATATTTTAAATTTAAAATCCCAACACGTTCTCTGTTGTTTTCTATTCTATTTTAAAAGTCCTCTTGCAGATTTGATCTCTGCTCCTCTCACTGCAAATAATAATATTACATAACAGCTAATCAATTTTGACCCATTCACGTGGACGGGGAGAGCGAGAGAGGTGAGAAGAGCTGAGTTGAAATGACGAGACTGCCACTGAACTTTCGCGCCACCGATGTCGCCGTCGGCGGACTGTCGGCCAACTGGTGGGACGAGATCAACGAGTCTGTCAAATGGCAAGACGGGATATTCTTCAGTCTCTGCGCCGCCTACGCCTTCGTTTCGTTGGTTGCCCTTGTAAGTCGATTATGTTGCTAGTTCGACACTCGTTAATATATTATGTATAAGTATGCGGATTGTTTTTAATTGAGCTTGTGCCATTTTGAATTTAATTTGTATTTAGTTTGCACATCCATGGTTTTCCAGAAAAGTGGGAGCTTATGAACCGAAGGGTTGGAGCTTGTTTGACGCTGCTGAGCTGAGCTGATTAGCTTTTGCGGCAGTTTTGGTTGTCTTTGTGCATATTAATGATTGACTTGTCGTGTTTGAACTGATTTTGTGATTCTGCATGCTGATCAATGGTTTCCATGAAAAATTGGGGCTAATTTTAAGCCGGGGGCACTGTGTTGTGCTTTTTATGTTTAGTAATGGTTTCTGTTTTCTCGCTGGCTATCACACTTTAGTGAAATAGAATTAATTTAATACGCTACCTATCACAAATTTATTCCTTCTGTTTTCTGTTTTGAACAGATAATACTCCCTGTCTAAAAGAATTTCTCTGATATAATTTTTTTTCTTTTTTTTCCGTTTTCTTCTGCTTAAACCTTTTGTTGATTATGTTATTTCAGTATATGGCAACCCACGCTTCCATTGCATGAAACAGCGGTTCCTGTACTTAGGTGCATTTACTTTTTGCAGATACAATTGATAAGGATTGAAATAAGGTTGCATGAGTGTGGGTGGACCACTCAAAAGGTTTTCCACCTCATGAACTTTATTGTGAATGGAGGTATGAAGAAGAATCACTCAAATATGCCTATATCCATAATTGTATTCATCAGATTAATCTTCAAGCTATCATTGCAGTGCGCGCCATTGTGTTTGGATTTCACAAACATGTGTTTCTTTTGCATCCCAAGGTAAGATTCACCTGGCTTACTGCTTATCCACATTATAGTTGAAAGTAACACTATGTTCCTTTAGTTTGTTGCGTCTTTTTCCTCCGCTTGAAGCTTTTTTTCCCTAGTAATTTGAAGATATATGGATCTTAAGATATCAAAGAATACGTGTCTTAGTCTTACAAAGCCTTAAGTTAGAATTTTTTTAAAATATCACTTTGCAATCCTAGTAGATGGAAGAAAAACCGTGAAAAGTTCTCCTTTCTACCCAATTGCACGGCAAAAACTCTGATGAACAAGTTGTTCTACAACTTTGGTGGAGAATGCTTGATTCAGCTATGATTCAGTTGAAAGGCGCCTGCCTGCTAGTCAGATTTCTTTGTAGTCTTCTGGGGCCAGCATATGGCCTGCCCTGCACACCTGAAATGATATTTATCGACTTGCTGTATACTCATTTCGCAACAAAGTGGTGTTCTGACATTCAGTTAAACAATTTTCATTGGAAATTCTCATACACTTCATTGTCATTTAGATATTTTCATTTTTTATTCTTATTCCCTAGTGTATGTTGTTTTGAATCAGGCCCTGACTTTGGTGCTGTTGGATCTTCCCGGCCTACTCTTCTTTTCCACATATACACTTCTTGTCCTATTTTGGGCAGAGATCTATCATCAGGTATAAGTACAGGGTTCTAGTTAAATTCACATAATATAAGGATGACTACTTACTTGTGGCTGCAAAAATTGGCAGCAAAACTTATTTTTCCTGATTGGGGTGTTGCTGAACTAAAAGATGTTTGTGAGTTGTGAATGCAATTATCTCTTATGAGGAATGACTGACAGTTTTACCATTGTCATTGGTCAGGCTAGAAGTCTGCCAACAGATAAACTGAGAATTACCTACCTTTCTGTCAACGGTGCGATTTACTTCGTACAGGTGCGCTGCTATTAATTTTTACTGCGCTCCTTTATCTCTTGGTTTTTCATGTATTTTCCGAAATGTGGTGTGGCGATCATTGTTGATACTGTGGAATTGCTCATCAGCTATTCTGTCTTGTGTCCATTGGTCATAGATGCCTTTCTAAAGTTGCTTTTTTCACACCATACGTCCTTTCACACTGTTCCTCACTCCTTCCCCGTTTTGAAATTTCAATTCCTGGTACATGAATGTGATTTTTGCTAGTGAAATAGTCGTTTAACGTTCTGAAATCTGTCTTTTTCCGCCAAGATATAGTGTGATGGGTAAGATAAAAATAAAATTAAATAAAGGCTTCATAAGGTATGCAAACATTCTTTTTTTAAATTTCAAAGGTTAATGTTACAAAAAGTTGAATGATTTAATTGGCTAAATCTGACAAGAAAAGAGGTGTTGACATCAGGGCTGTATATGGGTATACCTTGGAATAGATGATAACAGCACTGTGGAATTCGTTGGAAAGATATTTATTGCAGGTTAAGCTGGCCCTAGTTCTTTTGTTTCATTTTCAATTAAACATTATGCAAGAGATAATTGCCCTTTCCTAGTTGCGCAGCAATGTAGATATGCTACTTATCTCCTTTGATTTATGCAGTGGTGTCATTGATTGCTGCATTAGGGTTTTTGCTGTATGGAGGAAGGTAAAAGTTGAAAGTTTGCTTTTGTTGGCTGCTCTTCATTCACCAAAATTGATCTCTTCAATAAATATCATGAAGTATTAAGTTTGGATTTTGTTTACTAGTGTTTGTCAAATTTGTCATTCTGTGTCATCCAGGTTATTTATGATGCTCAGACGCTTCCCTATTGAATCTAAAGGGAGGAGAAAGAAACTTAATGAGGTTTGTGCGTATTTATCTCATATTATTGAAACACTTGTCATGGAAAATTCCAGTTCCCATTCTTTAGCCAAGTGTGATACAACTGTAAGTGGTATTGACTTTTGTCCTCTGCATTGTATCCTTTGGCTTCTGAGAAAAATGGTGTAGTTGATGCAAATTGACTTTCTGGAATTTCAACCTCCAAACTGAAAGAAACTTACGCTGCCGTTTTTCAGCTGCATTTTGGCACGGCTTAGTGAGTGACTAGTGGAATATATGTAAAATGTGCTAGTTGGACTTATGTATTAGTGTTATGTTCACTTTTGAGAATCACATTTGTTGATTCTTCAAAGGTAGGGGTATGGATACGGTTCTATATTAACATTTTGAATGATATTTCTAGTAATAAATCTCCAACTTAACATATTTATCAGTTCTATCAACGATTTTAGTAGTGAATGAAAAACATAACATATATAAGTCATATGACTCGTTTCAAATGGAGCCAATAAGTTTAGGTGTCTCTTAACAGCTCATTCGGGAATTTCATACTCACATATCTATTGAGGATTCAAAATTCATCCCTAGTTGCATTGGAGTTTACTTCTATTTCTGTTTTGTGTGTTTTATAAGGGCCAGGGTTTTCGTCCTGGAAAATGATAGCGTCAAACCCCAGAAGTACATTATATTTACACTGATATATGCTAGGTAATTATGATTTTTGTTGAATTTTTAACTGAAGGAGTAACTGAGTGTGGACTTCGTCTAGCAACCGTCCCATGATTGGTTGCTATAACACATGGCAAATTCTACATCTCACTGAAGTGTTGAATAGCTTATTAAAATCCTAGACAGCCACGTGGAAAACAATAGTATTGAAGCAGAGCGGGGACAAAAGTCTTATCTGTAGTAATTATTCCATCATAAAGTCACTCTGTGGGATGAATTTGTACCTTATCCTTGCTTTCAATATCTGTCCTTTTTGCTTGATGATTTTGTGAACTGACCAGGGTTCATTCACAGGTTGGGTCTGTAACTGCTATATGCTTCACTTGTTTCCTTGTAAGATGCTTTGTGGTAAGGTTTCGATTGTCCTTCACTTGATTATTTGATTTGGATCCTCTAAAGTCCAACCTGAGAATTCACTGTAGTTTATCTTGATATTACTTGTCTCATCTTTGCCCAACTTTTTTTTTCCATGAATCTGGATGCTGTTCTCTTTGGTTGAATTTGATACCTATAGTTTGTTCTTTACTGCAGGTTGTGCTATCGGCTTTTGATTCAGATGCATCACTCGACGTATTGGACCATCCAGTTCTGAATTTAGTCTATTACACGGTACCAACCCCCCTCTGTGTCAACTTTCTTGCGAGTATTATACACTTCCATGTTCTGATATGCTTCATGCAAAAACAGCTGGTCGAGATTCTTCCTTCAGCTCTCGTCTTGTACATTTTGCGCAAGTTACCTCCCAAAAGAGTATCAGCACAGTACCACCCAATTCGCTAATCAGAATCAACCACCCAATTTGTTGGTAGTGACAGTAGTCTTGCAGTATGGACCTTCTGGCTTAGAAAGATCAAACCAGAGCCTAGAAAAGAATCCAGCTTTATTATTATTCTCGGTTGGTTCTTGTCTGAAAGTTACTTTTGCCTGTATCTTGTGCAGAGTTTAACCCGAAGATGATGATTAACTTGATTTCTTAGATTTGGTGGCATGCAGAAGTTTGCGGTCTTGTCACCCTACATAATAGTTATTTGTGCTCATATTTTTCAAATCGTAGTTGTCAAGTTGCGAGTTATCTTCCTCCTTGAACTTTTGTGAGGACAATATTTACTTCAACATTTTCCCCATCAAAATTTGACAGGACAACCTAGAGTTCTCAGCATTTTACATCGTCTTACAACTTAATACTCTACTTATCTGTTATCCGGTTGATATAACCCTTGCTTGTGTAGGATTATTAAAAATCTACATTGAAGAGGCTCTTTGCCAATTTTTCGGTATATAAACTATAACTTAATTAAATTTCATATCTTAATAAACATATGGAAATTTCAGAGTTAAGGTAACAAATTAACCACAAGTTAAAAAGACGTATAAGCGGAATCATGTTCCGTAATAACTAAATTACAAGCTATTTTGACGTAAAAGTTGCCACGATTCAACAAGAATATTAAATTCTTTACCAATCAGCAAGCCAACTATATAAAAACTTTATGCGAGAGGAAATGCGGAAATGATCCAGTAAACCGCTCAATCCGTGTTCATTATAGTGATTGCGTATGCCACAAATGCTGAATCAGCATAAATACACAAAAAACTTCTTTGTAGGTGAAGCAAAGTATCTTCCAAAACTTCACATGGAGGACGCATCTTTATACGGTCAGCCCTAAAACTGAACAACTGAAAGTGAAGATAAAATAACAGATATATGTCATCAATACTATTGACAGTGAGTCTAAATAGCTTCTTGCGCTAGTCGAAACAACGTTGAACATTTACTAGTTTGTGCACGCCATCACTACAATCAACGTTGAACATCATCCACTGGTGGAGCAGCAAATCGGACATTTGCAGGCCTTGCTGCCACTACAGGCTCTTCTGCAAATATTGATCTAATAAAAGCAGGAGTTCTAAGGGGTCGGCGACCTGTCATTCGCGGATATACATCTTCGAGAAAATAGTAGGCATGACCGGCAATCATTCCCTGGGCCAAAGCAAAACTTTTTTTATAAACAACACAAACAGCTTGCTATCGGCAGAAGTGCGAGATCAAAGAATGTCTATATCTAGACTCGTTAAAAACACAGTCTCAATACAATGTTCCAGGATCACATGAATCAGTGTCAAGGCTTGGCAGGCACAAAGCAATATAAACTGTGATCATTATATCTACAAAGTAGAATAAGATTTCATAAACCATGGTAAATGAGGTTTTTAGCCACAGTTAAACCAAGCAGAACCCGCATGAAAATTGTGACACCTCAAACATTAATAAAATGCAGTATCTGCTCAAACAATGATATGCATCCCAGGACAATAACATTTTATATTTTCCCAACAAACAAATTCGATTAACTGCCAAGAACTTGCCAAGTTGAGGAGAAAACTATAGTAACAGTGAGGACATACCAGAAGATCTACCCAAGCACTAGCACCAACAAGGACCGAAAACCCAAGAAGAACCTGCAGAGACAGGACGAAATTGAATGTCATGCATCATCATCAGATGTATGTAAATGAACCAAAAATGTCAAATAGTTCTAAAGCATATGCATGTTAATTGTCAGATTACATGTTTTGGTTACAATCATTACTGGTGTATTCATAAAATGCAACTCATCTGAAGAGCCGAATTAGAGGTATCATATAAAGCAGGTGTGCCAAATAATCAGACAACGTTTTAAAGAGAAACAAAAACCACCATATATGTCCTCCATGCATAAACTTAACAAGCAAGTGAATAATCAAACATCAGATACAGGTAGCATATAATTGGATTGTAAAAATGCCAACAAATCTGAAGAAAATGACTAATTTGAAAGCAAGAGTGCAGCAGAATCTGTTATATATATTTATGAAGCAAACAATAAAACATAAAATATTATAAGATGACAAGAGAATATAGCAGCACCCTAAACAGATGCTGGGGTGGATCACTAACCCATGGCAAATAGGCCGCTGTGAAAGTGAAAAGGCCCAAAAAGCTCATGTGGATGTAGGGGTTCTGCTTACTCCAGACATATACCTATAATGACAGGAAAAAAATAAGATTGGAGGAAGAGTAATGTATGCCAGTTTTATGAAAAATTGTCAAATCATATGTCCTACTAATGTATGCGAGTTTCATGAAAAATTGTCAAATCATATGTCCTACTAATTGCAGGAACACTGACCATCATAAACGTCAGTGAATTGCTAAGGAATATAATTTTTGCAAATGACTCCGACACATAAGGAATCATCCCCCCAAGAAGTACTATCCCAGTCAAAACAGTCGCACCAAACAACAGCATGTAGAAAAAATCCGCTGTCCTCCCACGGAAGGAGTTCTCTTCAAGAAGCTTGCAGTATCGAGCAAGAAAGAACATGTGAAACAAAAAGTCCAAATCTGTAAAGAAACAAATTAAAAGGTGTTACGTGAAATGATTGATCTATAAATTAATTCTGTTGTTATAGGCTATTTTCCCAGAAGCTGAACAATCAAAGTCTTCTGACAGTAAACTGAATACTGAATTACCATCAAGCCTACCATACATCCAGCCAGAGAAGTCCTTAACTAATCGTAGTAATCATAGCACTGCTAATTAAATGCACAAGATCATCATATAAATACATTGTGTTGTATGCGCATACTTGTGCGCGTGTATGTAACTGTGTTACATAAAAAAATAGATTGCATTACTGAACATATGAACAGCTCCAGAGAGAAGGCCAATATTCCTACTAAGATGCATCCCTTCTCAATTATTTGTTGATTAACACACAACTGAAGAACAACACAACAACTTGGGAATCGAGAGTTCTAACAAAGAGTGTCCCATGGTGCCATAAAGGCCCTAGATATGCATACTGTCACAGAAAAATATAATATAAAAGAAATGCAGATATCTAGCAAATACTTAAAGGAAAACCAAGCATGTTTCGATTGACACGCAAGAATAACATTAGTTAGCATCTTACATCCCCCTTTCGAGTTTCAGGATTACCATGTGTGCTTTCAAATATGGCATTACATAAAGAATGGAAAAGGCAAATGCACTTCTAGACCCAATCCGCAGTAGCAATTAACAGGGCAGTTTATGCTACACGGTTAAAGTTCCAACTACAGCAGATACCTATATATCACGTAATAAAATGATCTCATGCTCAAGGTCGGATTGTATGATTAGCCACTGCAATGAGTTCATGCATTATCAGAGCAATACCTAATGCACTAACCAAATAATCAAGCTAAACCCAACTTTTGAATGATAGAAAGGTCGTTACCCATCTTGCGGAAATACAAAAAATTGGTGATAACTCGCCAGATTTGGTAATGCTTCA
>JACFYI010001699.1:209407-223725 GCA_014898755.1 Handroanthus guayacan
AGAAGACCTTTCAACCAGCTAGAATTAAAATATCAAGAATCATATATATACACACACACCTACATATAATCACGTATATATATGCACACAAAGGTGATGTGTATGTATAGACAGGACCAAACAAGTAGAACGGCGTAAATTTCTTCCTTTCTCTTTGGTTCTCGTGTAGCTGTGGAAATAATATGGCCAAGCTGCTTCCGGATGGGACTATCGAACGCGCGCGCGGATGTGAAGTTGTAGTACACGAGCCAATAGGAGTTGAACCAACGAGGATTGACCAATGAGATGCACAATCGTGGAGGACATGATGTCATTAGCACGCGTTCATGTGTGAAAAGATTTTTCCTTTGCTCGTAGTCGCTGTTTTTAAGTTTGATAAAGTGTGTTTTCCATGTTTTGGGCTGTTTTGGGCCGACAATGGGTGCTGGGATGACAACCAAGTTATTCTCGACCAAAAGTAAACGAGATTGTATATATAAAGCATGAAATCTTTAGAAGTTATTTGTTGAGAAAATTAATTTTATTTTAAGAGATAATTTACAAAGGAGTTTTAATGAATAATATAAAATAGTTTTTTTTTTAATACTTACTTTTTTAAATATTTTTTCTCTTTTATTTTTTTCTCCAATCATAATATTTTTTTTAATTTTATTCTCTCTAAATTTATTTTTCAATCGTGTTACTCTTTATAATAAATAAGAAACAAATTTAAAAAAATTAACCGACATTGCTAGTATTTAACGTTAATCAATATTTTTAATTTTATCTATTAAAAATTTAAGCACACACAACAAGTGTGCCACATTAGCTAGTTATATATAAAGCATGATACTCTTAGCTACTTATTTTAGTGTATTTTTAAATGAATTGATAACATTAATCCTATTTTAAAAGATAATTACAAAAATAGTTTTCAATATAATGGACAATATATATATATATATATATATTTACTTGGCTCTTTTACTTAGCTTTTTTAATATTTATTTTTCTCCTTTATTTTTTTCTTTCCAACTTTATTCTCTACAAATCTATTTTTCAATCTTGTTATTCTATATAATAAATTCAAATAAAAATATTTAAAAAATTAAGAAAATTGATACTATTGAACATAGATAGATATTTTTCATTTTATCCAATAGAAAATTTAAGCATTCACATCGAGTGTGTCACAACGACTAATTATTAAAAATTTATAGTGGATGTTATTTTTCCTCTTTACAATTTAAGGCTATTTTAAATATATTAATTGTTTTGTCATACCAAAAGAATACATAGGATTTTTTTTTTTTTCCTTGTATTTGTTGCTATTTCCCTAGTATCATTCGCTATTGTACCATTTTTCAACTATGGTAAATTCACAAACACATGTTTAGTTATAAAATATCTTATACTATATATAAAGTAAGAGGGCCAAAAGTAACTTTTTTGGTCTGTCAAACTAAATGTACAAAAATAACCCTATAGCAAAAAATAATGACAAAGTAGTTATATAAATAAAAAATAAACCATTTTTCTTTAATTTTTTTTCAATGTCTTTTTTTTTTTTATTTCATTCTTTTCTTCAATTATACTTTTCTTCTCCCCAACTTTAGTATATTAAAATTTATATATTAAAATTTATCTTTCGATTATATTTTACATAATAAATTCAAGTAATAGTATTCAATAATTAAGAAATATTTTTCATTATTAAACAGAAATAAGTATTTTTAATTTTGTAAATAAAAAATTTAAGCACATGCATCGAATTGCCACAATTGCTAGTTTACATAATTACTACTAATATAATTTGTTAATTACATAACAATTTTTACTAATGTAGAACATTTGAACACTTACCACGTAAACAACTCATCCCCATAACTCCTTTTTTTTTTATCAAATTTTCATCAACTTTTAACAAAAAAAAAAAATCTTAGAAATTATTGTGAATTTTAGCATAAACATCATAAGTGGGTTAGGTTTAGAACAAAATTCTTCTAGAAGCAAGTTAAAAATTACAAATTGTGAACAAAAAGGAATAAAAGAAATTGTATAAATTGTTGCCGAAAAAGGACACAATTCACTAAGACTTGCATCCTCTACGAGCACAGATCTATGAGACTTATGCTCTCCCAATGCACAAGTTAATTTTTTTGTTCTTTTTCTTTTTAATTTTTTGGCATGCACCTTGTAAAGGCACAAAGCAAAATAACTAGCGCCTCGCTAGGCGCAAGTCATTAAAGCTTACGCCTTCACAAGGTGCAAGTCATCGAATTTACGCCTTCATAGGGCGTAACCCCGGGCAGAGTTCATTCTCCCCCCCCCCCAAATTTTTAGCTATAATCTAAACAATGTAACAAAAAAATAATGCATGAAACCTAATATGAACCAAATTTAAAAGTTACCTTGATCTTTAACGAAGATTTGTGAAGTTTTTTTAAGTATAGAGAGAAAGAGAGTTAAGGGTTGGAGGGAGATTGTGAGGGTGTTTCGGAAGTCGGGTGTTTTTGTTGATATTTTTTATTCAAGTATTCTACGTTTAGTAAAGTTGTTCTGTATTTAACATTTCATTTTAAGTTATCACACATGCATATATAGTATATGGGGAAAAAAAAAGAAAGAAAGAAAAGGTATGTGCAATCACATATGATGATGTATGTGTAACAATTATCAAAATCTTTTAAGGCTCCTTTACATTAATTTATTAGCCTTGATGCATCATTTAATCATGCCCAATAAATTGTTTATTTTCCTTGACTTGGGCCTGTGATTATTTATGAGCATGGTACTAATGTGGAGATTTACATGATTTACAATCACACCAGTGTGATTGGATAATTCTCACAGTTTAGGATGTTTGCAATCTTCAATTTGCCCTAGCAATTTATGGCCCCCGCAGTTATTATTACTCAAATTTCTATTTGCATTTTGGGGAAGATGAAATTGGATAAAAGAACCTTTGTGTTCTCTATTTTTCCTTTTGATTCGTGAATCTATAGACTCATGGATTTTTTCTGTTTCATTGCTTTGTCCAACCAAGTTTTGCTTGTTTATTATTGTTAAAAATATAGATTCATAAAAAAATGGAAAGCTACATGCAAAGAGGAGAAAAAAATCCAAAGGCCTTTTTTTTTATTTTATTTTAATCAATTATAAGAAGCACTTTTAGTTCCATTGATGAGTCCCCAATTACCACTTAAGGTGCCCTGTAACTCGGCTTCTTTCTTATTTTGTGTGAATTTTTTTAGGTTGATTCTAAGGTATAAACTGATACTTTTTTACGAAAAAATGAAGTCATTGCATCTGGTTATTGACATTTTTTGGTGAGATTCCGACAGAACGGATTAATCTTCTTTTGTCACAAAATATTGTTATATTTTTAATAATAATAAATATTTATAACACTCAATGGATGTGGCTAAAATTTCTTTTTAATTAAGAATATTTATATACACTTAATAATGATAATATTTTAAGTGTTGAATTTTTCTATGTGCGTTTATTGTGTAAAATAATATGATTGAGAGATAAATTTGGATAGAATAAAGTTGTGAAAAAGAAATAATTGAAAATAAAATAATGGAATAGAAAAATAAATTTTCTAAAAAAAAGTTAAAAAAAAAATTGTCATTAGTTCTTATAACTACTTTGTTTTTATTATCTATAGGGTTATCTAAGTCCAGTTATTTAATGACTTAATTATGGATGATGATGAAGCGGGCTTGAGCAAACTTGAGACTCAGCCTTGATGGTTTAAGTAGACGTGAGTGCATCCCCCCTCCCCCCTCAATATGTCAAAAGCTATCCCTGGACTTATCTCGACCCAGACCCATCGGATTGACCTGTTAGACCCGCATAATTCACAATTTATCATGCTATTCAAAATTATATATCAAAAGAAAGGGCGCTCATTTTCCCTGGTGCTTTGGAGTTTGGAAAGTAGAGGGTCAAAACTTGAAATGAAGGCTTTGCTTCCATGGAGATCTTTGCTGCTGCGTTTTGATGAAAAGGTATAATTCTTTAATTTGGAGGAAAGTAACGAATGGCCTACTATAATTTCATCAACAAATTTTTTTCCAATCTTGAGGTATATTTATTAATTGCCCCTATAGCTAGCTATTATAAAATCTCATTTAATCGGCAACATGAAGCAAACTTAAATACTTAATGTAAAATTCGGAACAGGTCGCCCTATCAATCCATCCCAACATATATAGGTTTAGAAAATGTAAGGTGTCATATTGCAACCAAATTGGGCCCATCAAAGGTGCCCCAAAAAGACTAGATAAATTCTTGAATAAAATTAATAGACATATGTATAATATATGTAAATTTAATTAACATAAGGGTTAATTACATTTCACTACCCTATGAGATTAGGAAATTACCAACTACTATCCTTGTGGTTTGAAAATTACAAATTAACCCTCATAAATTTGTGAAATTACAAAGTGGTCTATTCTGTTAAGGTTTTTGACGGAAAAAGATGACGTCATTACTTTTTCAAATAAAATTTCCATTTTGCCCCTAATAGAATAGACGATTTTGTAATTTCACAAACTTATGGGGGTTAATTTATAATTTTCAAAACCATGAGGGTAATAGTTGGTAATTTTCAAATCTCAGAGGGTAGTCAAATGTAATTAACTCAAACTTTCTTTCTAAAATAAATTTTTAAAATAATTTTCTGTAATTATTTACTTAATTTTATTTTTAAAAAATTAAAATTAGTTTTTGTTATTAAATATAATTCATTTAAAAATACTTTTATGTTATTTTTGATAAAATAATAATTAGGGCAATTTTCACTAATAGTCGCTAAAATTTTTATTTTTCTCACTTTAGTCCCTCATGTTTTATTTTTGACTTTAGGGTCTCTAAACTAATAAATTTGTATCACGTTGGTTCTTTGTCAAATTTTTGCTGAAAAATGACTTACTTCAGTATCACCCAAGGGAAAAATTGTCATTTAGGTAAGGAATAAATAAAAGAGAAAATATCTAAATAAGAAGTCCTAAAAATCACCAACATCCTTAGCATTCATTTTTTAGCAAAAAATTGATAAAGAATCAACGTGATACAAATTTATTAGTTTAGAGACCCTAAAGTCAAAAATAAAATATGAGGGACTAAAGTGAGAAAAATGAAAATTTTATCGACTATTAATGAAAATTGTCCTAATTATTATTTTATCAAAAATAACATAAAAGTATTTTTAAATGAATTATATTTAATAACAAAAACTAATTTTAATTTTTTTTTAAATAAAATTAAGTAAATAATTACAGAAAATTAATTTAAAAATTTATTTTAGAAAGAAAGTTTGGGTTAATTACATTTGACTATCTTCTGAGATTTGAAAATTACCAACTACTACCCTTGTGATTTTAAAAATTACAAATTAACCCCCATAAGTTTGTGAAATTACAAAATCGTCAATTCCATTAGGGACAAAATGGGAATTTTACTTGAAAAAATGATGACGTCATCTTTTTACGTCAAAAACCTTAATGGAATGGACCATTTTATAATTTTACAAACTTATGGGGGTTAATTTATTTCAAATTACGAGAATAATAATTAATAATTTCCTAATCTCAGAGAGTAGTCAAATGTAATTAACCCTTAACATAAATGTAATGTGTTTGGGGCGGCCAGGCGGGCCTGGGTTGGTCTGCCTAGACCCTTTACCCGCCTCCAAACCCATCCGAGTCGAGGAAAAAGTAGACTATCCCCCAAAAAGCAAAGCATTAAAGCGCGCACCTACCAAGGGCAAATCCGTAATATAGTCTCCTGAACCGCGCCTTGGTTCGCATTTAAATTCAAATCCCAAACGTTAAAAACTTTAAAAGATTCACCCGTTCACCTTTCAGACAGCCCTCAGAAAAACACTCCACAAACGAGATTCAAGCAAGAAGGCTGAAAGAATGGAGGCAAGAAAAAGGAAACCCAATTTGAATTCTTACCCTGCTTCGCCATTGTCAAATCCTCCATCATCATCTTCAATCTTCAGAGACATTTCGAATTTCCAAACTCCCAAACATGCCTCAAGAACTCCAAGTTTCCAGGCTTCTCCTCAATTCTTCACCGCATCTAAAAATACTCCGTTATCATCTTTACGACGCAGTGGGAAAACCTCGGCTTTGAAATCGAAAGCAGCGCGTAGGTTAAGGGCCTTTGAGCTCGAACAATCGAAGTCTGCGCGGAAGGCTCAGATTGAGAAAGAAAAATCACTCAAGTCACTTGCGAGGTCGCTCACTGTGTGGCTCAATTTTTTGTTCGAGAACCCTAGTTCATGTGGCTGCGATCCAGCAAGCTTCACTGGAGAAATTGATGGTTCCGATTTGTGTTCAGGCGGCGGAGTGAAGGAAGTGCTAGTGAATAATGGGAAGCGGGAGAGTGGGCAAGGCCTAAGTGTGGGAGTTGATGGGCCATGGAGAGGCCCGAAGAGGCAGAGGGACTTGTTGTGGAGAGGGGAGGAGGGAGACGGAGTGGGGAAGACTGGATTTTCAAATGCCATGTTTTCAGGGTTGAGGACTTCGTTGGAGGAGATATGTAGTTTTGAGGATTTGAAGGAGAGAATGAGGATGTATGTAAGCTTGGGTGGTTGCAAGTATATATTTGAAGCAGTGACTCAAGTAACAAAGGTTTGGCTTTCATAAAAAGTGGATGATATTTTGGGAACTTTATGGAGCAATCTTTTACAATGCTCAAAAGAATGACACTTAACACAATGACACAATCTTACCAAGTGAGCTTGGTTTGATAAGTTCATTCTATTTATACTACAGAATAATGAGTTATTGCATTGAACAAGGTTAATTATGAAATGTATTTAGATTTGCTTTATGGATGTTCTCATTTATTTTAGGCAGTTCTCCTGACCGCATTTGAGAAAGTCACTTGGTTTTCAGTTTTTAGCATAATAATGTGCACACCTCAGGACGAACAAGTGATGACACACATAACAGGGTTGTGACAAGAGTTGGTTTTATGATTTATTTGTTTGTTCGTTTTTTTTTTCTTTTTTTTTTTTCCTTCCTTTCCTGTTACAACGTTGAATTCATGAAGTTCCTGGGCAAAAATGGTGTACTAGTTCAACTGGTGAACAGTTTTTATCTTTATTCTCACAATTTTGAGCTATTTTTCCCAACTTATTTTATCCAGCTATGCAAAATAGACGGTCTTATTTTAAATCTGATGAGATTGAAAAAAAAGAAAAAAATTAGATTCCAATGAAAGGTTTAAGACGGCTGAAATTGTGTTTGCCAATTTAATGTTCTCTGCAATCAACATTTACTCAATTCACAATCTTTGTTTTTGAGTAAATATCACATACTTGAACTTGGGATACGCTGTTGCTCAGATTTTCCTTATATTCTAGAATTCCACCTGTCCTAGCTATGTATATGTGTCGGTCCATTTGAAGCCTTGTCCTACTCCGGCATTGATTGAGGTATTTTTATGTGATCATATTGCAATTAGCTTTTGTTCTTTTTCAGAACATCGATGAAGGACGGCTGAAAATGAGGGCCAGTTGTCCTGTAGTGAGTGATGTTGGGATGAAGGAGAAAGCCATGCGAATTCTCATGTGTTATAACCCAATTTGGCTTCGGATTGGTTTATACATAATCTTTGGTGGTGACTCCTTGCTTCCAAATGGTGATGTCAATTCCGAGCAAGAAAATGCATTCTTGAGAATGGTTCTTGAAAAGCAATTCTTCTCACACACAGGCCTAGCTAAAGCCCATGCTTATAACAAGCTGGTTGAGGGTTTATACAGGCCGGGTTACTATGAAAAGTTAGGGAATGTCATATTGAAGAGATTTTTGTTGCTTGTTATCATACTTGATAGAGCCAAGACTCAGACAAGTCTTCCTCTTAAATATGGTATTGATGGACTGGATGGTGGATCTCCTCCATTGTTCTCTTCAAAATCTTGTATTAAGTCAAGCCGCCAACTGATTATTGGTAATCAACCTTTGTTCACATGTGTGGCATATTTTTGTACTTTTCCTACTTGTTTATTATTGTTCTTACCAGTATGCGGCTTGACTTTTTCTCTTTCCTCGAACTAGACTTTTTATCTTCTGATGTTATGCATGGGGAAGGAAATCTCCTAGCGCATCTTGTTATTGTTGGATACAAAGTGACTTACCAGCAAGTAAGCAACTTAGAAACTTTTTTCTACTTATATTCAAAACCTTTTTCTCAATGAGGAATATTATTTTCACTTCAACAAAATTGTAGTAATTTTCCCTCTATTCTATAGCATCCGTTGATTGAGTATGGCTTCAAAGTCACTGATTTATTCGAGGATCTCCGAGATGGTGTCCGGCTTTGCAGAGCAATCGAACTTCTAAAACATGATTCCTCCATTCTCATGGTTCGGTGTGCATATAGCAGATTATTAATTTGTTTTATGCTTTTCTCTTCATATGATGTAATTGTTGTGTTTCTTGGTTGGACAGAAAGTGGTAGTTCCATCTGATACTCAGAAAAAGAACCTGTTTAATTGTGGTATTGCAATGCAATATCTAAAGCAGGCCGCTGTACCATTAATTGATGAAGATGGAACAGAAGTTATTGGAGAAGATATAGTTAATGGAGACAAGGAGCTTACTCTTTCCTTGCTTTGGAACATGTTTGTTCACCTACAGGTGGTTTTGCGATTTTCCTTATCCCATAACTTCCACTTTCAGCCTTAAATTTCAGAATGGTGTAGTTAGAATCAGCAAATTTTTTAATTTGTTTTCACATTGGTAAAGATATATCCTGGTCATCCTCTATTTTTGCATGTGAAGGAACTTACATGCCCCCTTAGAGTTTGATGCCAAGTCCAGGAAGGAATCTGCTCATTATTTATTAATATTATGGTTTTTGCAGTTGCCTCTCTTAATCAACAAAAAACTTTTATCAGAAGAAATCTCAAATATCCAGGGAGTTGTTATGGTATGATTAAATTATACTATTGTTGTTGTTATTGTTTGTTAGAGAAAGAAAGACTATCTTATATGTGTTGAAACTGCTTTACAGGAGAACTCAAGCACCCAGACGCTCTTGGATTTGCTTCTTAGTTGGATTCAGGTGTTTAAGCTTTGGTCAAGTTTATTAAAAAGTCTCAATTTAAGTGTAGAATAGAAAATGTTAATAAAAAATTTTTACTTTTCAAGGAGACCAAGTTTTGAGACAAATAATGAGGTGAAAAAGTAGAGGGAGTAAGATCATCGTTCCTATGATATTTAATGCTGTTCTCTGGACTGGAATGCATCAGATCTCCATACTCTTCCTATCAAATACCTAGGTTTTGAACAGGCAATAAAAATAGACTTAGAGACTGTAAACTTAATAGGCTTGCTGAGAGCTAAGCAAACAAAAGCTCATTAGCTAGCCGGGAATTTTACTGGTGTGTGTTAAAATGGGTGAGGGATCATCGAAAGTGCAGGCAGGCAAGTGAGCTCATTGATTCACTCATACATTTGAACAGTAGCATTTTCCTACACTTGTCTTCCTTGGTAACTTCGATACATTTCTCACCTACAAGAAAGCATACTTCCTTTCAGGCAATTTGTGAAACTTATGAGTTGAAGGTTGAAAGTCAGTCTTCGTTGTTGGATGGAAAAGCCATGTGGTGCTTGCTTGATTATTACTTTCGCAAGGAACATGACTGTTCATGTTCTTCTAAGGTAATTGCCTGCATTTCTCATCCACTGCTTTTAATTCTGTAATTTGATTAGACTCAAGCTTATTTGACTGTGGTTTGCAGGACCCGGATGGAACAAAAAGAGAAGTTTCTATCATGTCAGCAATTGAATATACAGATGCAGTGCACAACTTCATTCTTTCTCAGAAGTTAACATCGTTGTTAGGGAACTTTCCAGAGGTAATGACGAGTTCAATTTTACCATGCATCAGTGGATGCGGGCGTACCATACCGATTACACAATTATCTATGTTATTTTATGATAGGAGGCCAGTATAAATGAATCTAAATTAGTTCTACTTAAGCATTTTGATGAACGAAGAATAAGTAACTAACTTTTTTCTTAGTTGAAATATGCTGTTAGGTTCCTCTTATTTGTGAAATTGTTTATAATAGCAGATTCTCATGTGTTAATACTTGTTTAAGGTGACTGTCACATATTTCCTGAGCAATATAGGCATTCCTGCAGCGACACATTAGAATTAGATTGGTAATAATTCTTTTATCTTATCTTGGAAAGCTTGAGCCTCACTTGTTTGAGTTAATGAAATAAACAGTGACTGCAAGAAGTCAACTTTTGAACTTTGCAAGCAAGAACTCTTTATTTGATCGGTTCATTTATGTAACCAAGCAGTACGTTAGAATTGCAGAAGCGATGAAGTCGACGTTGTAAATGGACCTAAACTAGATGGGACCTTACATTGTCCATGGCTTTATCATCCATGCATCAAGAAGAATGCATGGAGACGACTGTCAATGAGATAACTTGGCTACATTCTACCAAATATACAGCGAAGATGGACTCTACCAACAAGATTTCTTTAGCACCATTAGTTTATGTGACAAAGTTGATTTAACGTTTAAAAATTTAAAGCAAGTTCTGTTTCTGATAGTTTTACTATTGCCCATTTGATATTGCTTTGGTAGCATGTTGTTGGACTAATGAGCGTGAGACTGCCAAACTGCAGGTTTTACAAGTCAGTGACATACTAGAACATAATGGTGCTTGTAATGGACAGAGTGTAATCGTTCTTTTGGTGTTTCTCTCAGTTCAACTACTTGTAAAAAGAAACATGGTAATGTCTGGAGCACATTGCTTTTATAACATTGTAATTTGACTGTTGACATCTGGAAATCATTTGACCTTCTATTTTCTGTCAGGATAAGTTAAATTTTCATAAGTTGCTGGGTTTCAGTTGCCAAAGTCCAAACAGCAAGTGCTTAAGTACAGAGTGGAACAATGAGAAAGGTCATTTAATCATGTTATCTTTATGGAATGTTTGTTTTATCTTTTTCGGAATATTACAGTTGCTTCTAGCTTATCAATTTAATTATAAACATCATATGATTAATTATAAACATCATATGATATGCAGAAATTGTCCATCTTACAGTTTAACAACATAGATTCCTATAGATTCCTAGGCCAAGAACTTCATTAGCATTGTGGTGCTCTCTGTGATCTTTGTCATCAGGTCATTCTTGGTGAAAATTGTGTTGCACAAGGTAAATTTGGTTCAATTAGTCGTGAACTAGCAGACTGAGTCATTCTAATTATAACACAGAACATGATCTTCATTCCATTAATATTTTAGTATATTTCAGAAACTTCCTCAGATATGTTTGACGGTTAATGGTAAGGTGTCAGTCAGGTCATTCTTTTGCAGTTTCACTCCAAAACTTTGGGTGGTGAGAAAAGAACTTTCTAACAGTAAGTTCAATACAAAATTTGTGTAGTTATTTCTATTGCTTCCCCATAAAGAAGATTGTTGACAAGTAATGGAGTGTCTATCATGAGAAAGTGCCTACTAGTACTTGGTCAACACATAATTCAGTTTTCTTTCTTTTTTTACACTTAGGAGCGTTTCCTGATTTATAATCAGATTTTTGTTTTCACATTTATTGCTTTCTCGTGTAAAATATCTTCGCTGGTGCAGATTCTACAAGGGATTTTAAGGCTATAATGGCGTGGTGGCAAGACATGGCCCAACAGAATGGCAAATGCAGTTTAAAGCCAGCTGCTTTTGCCGCACAATGCTTCTTAACTGGCAGAAAGGACAGTACCATTCAAAGAGGTAAACATGACAAGATGTTGCTGCTTCTATAGAAAAACAGTTTAATTTTGTCAGGAAGATGGTTCTCTCGGCAATCTTGGTTGGTACCATGGAATCTCTATGATTGTTGCAAGATTCTGAATTTAACATTTAATGGTTGTAAATTCTAAACAAATGTCCAATCAGGTGCAAGTTGACTGAATGAAAAATAAAATCCCCTTCTAAAATTGGCAAGTATGATAATGTCTAATGTTATTTATGTATGGCAAACCTGAAAAATATATATTAACTTCACTTCAGTTTATTGGCAATGGTTGTGGAAGCATCTTCTTTTTCCCCAACACTTCAATCTTTTCGTACTCATGTCCTTCTCACAAACCTAATGTAATCAAACTAGGAAGAATAAAAATTCAAGCGCCCTTCTTTCTCTTAAATGTGCTTTTTATCTGAGTAGTAATGTATTAACACACTATTCTAACAATCGGATTCTCATTTGCGGTTTCAGAGAATGCTGCAACAATAATACAGTCTCAGTATAGAAGATTAGTTGAATGCCGAAATTATATGAGAATAACAAATGCAGCTCTAGTCTTGCAAAGCGCGGCATTGGCTTGGTTATCAGTGAAGAAGAGAGTATCTGTAAAGGAGCTTAGGAGAAGGGGTGAGCTAGGATCATTTTCTTGTTCGTATTTTTCTAGGGAAATATGACATACACTTTTGGTTTATTTTTCCTTTTACCTTGTCTGATTTTTCTAGCTAAACCATACAGCTAGGCGCATGCACTCGGAAAAGTTCGAGATGTATGTTACATTTATGGCTGATAGGCATTACTTTGTCAACTTAAAAAAGTCGAGCACAGTCATTCAGCAGGCCATAAGGGGCTGGATTGCTCAGAGGCATTACAAGGAACGTACTATTTGTAATCAAACACATAACACAGATCTCATCAATGCTGCCACTGTCATTCAGAGCTGCATCCGTGGATGGAGGGCAAGGTCTATCTATTCACAAGCAGTGACGGTTAAAGAGAAAGGTTCAGTTCTGTCCGAAGAAGGTAGAGTGGACGATCTCCACAAAACAGCAGCAACCATAATCCAGCACACTTGGAAAGTCTATATCTCTAGCAAATATATTCGAACCCAGCACTTTGCTGCAACTAAAATCCAGAGTCATTATCGTGGTTGGTTGATGAGAAAGAGTTTTGCATGCCAGAAGCGAGCAATAACAATGATTCAAAGGAGTTTCCGGTGTTCAAGAGTTAGAAGGAATATCCGGATTCACGAAGAGAATGCGTCTGCAATCATCATTCATTCTCATGTTCGTGGCTGGATGGCTCGTAGACAAGCTTGTAGAGAAAAACATCTTTTTGTTAGGATGCAGGTAAGTCGTTCTAAAATGTTTGTGGTAATATCTTTCAGAGGGTTGATTGTTTTATATCCTTTCTTTTTTAACTGAAAAGAAGTCAATAACTTTTCAATTTTCATTTTAATTTAGTACACTACTCATTTGGCTTCCGTTGAAAGCCACTCCCATATTGGAGGCTTGCACCTTTCCTTGCATGCCAACCACTGAAGTTCATTATTTTTCAGAAAAAATAATTATGGTGATGCTTCATCCTATATGGTATAACCTAGTTGACAGTCTACAGGGGATTGGCTGTTCTCCTTTTCACATCTCGCAAATTCTGTCCCAAAATTGGCTGTTAGCAAATGGACATAAATGATAGATTTTATTGTTATTATTATTATTATTTTCTTTTTTTAAGTGACAAACGGCCAAAACATGGTTGCTTATATTCAAAGGTATTGTTTTGTCATTTTCTGCATGTAAATATGGTCGTATCTAATAAGAGTATTATTCGTTGATATGACACAGAGCTTCTGCCGTGGGTGGCTGCAGAGGAAGCAGTTCTTCTTCCAGAAGGATGCTGCTATAAAGATTCAAAATGCTTTCCGTTGTATGAACTGTCGTGAAGCATTTGTTTGTCAAAGGAATGCTGCAATTGATATCCAAAGTTTTGTCAGAGGGGAGAATACTCGGAAAAGGCTTCTAGGTAATTTTTTCTGTTAATGAACTCTTTCTTATCTGAATTATAGCTCTAACCATTTCAATACGCCCTAATGTAGGAAGCTTTGGCTCTTACAAAACCTCAAAGCATGGCTTCCACGGTCTTGAACTAAAGATATTCCTGGAATCTGTTCTGAAATTGCAAAGATGGTGGAGGTATGTTCTGCAAGTTAGAGTGAAAACAAAGTCTGCAGTGGTTATCCAATCACATGTTCGAGGATGGATAGCAAGGCAAGCAACTATGAAACAGAAGCAGCATCTGGTCATGATTCAAGTGAGCCGTTTTCTCTTTTGACCTTCACATGCTTCCTTTTTCTTTATTACATAAGAATGAAGAAATTTAGTTGAGTATTTTCAGACACTTTCTACATAGGACTGTATCTGAGCACTCTTCATTGCCAGGATTTGAAGAACATATTGTTTCTGCAGAAATATAGTCTTTAAAAGAACGAATTCCGAACCAGGTTCAGAAACAGGAAAAACAATGATGAAAACTTGGTGGTTAATGA
>JACFYI010001699.1:233933-245957 GCA_014898755.1 Handroanthus guayacan
ATTGCTGATGATGGGATTCGGAGTCTCTGGATCGGAGATCTGCAATACTGGATGGATGAGCAGTATTTGTATAACTGTTTTGCCGCCGCCGGGGAGGTATACACGCATAACCGCATTGTAAACGACCCTGTGAATTTTGGTTTTGTTGAATTCTGAATAAATTTATAATTTTTTAGTTCGTGGTGTTCTGCTGAAGCACGTGGATTTATTATCTTTGGATTTGTGAAGTACATATATCTGTTTGTTGAAATTGGTCGTCTTTTCTTTTTGGTAATATGGAAATTGTGTTTCTGTTTTATAATTTGGCTCTTCAATTTGAAGTTTTGCGTGTATTATGTTAAATATTGGTTCTTCGGTTTGTCTTATGTGGTCACATGTTCTTGTATGTATATGTAGTAAAAAATTGTTTCAGGTTCTCTAGTTGAAAAGCTTAGAAATTTGTGCTTTTGGTAATTAGTAATAGTAATTGGGCAAATTCATCTGTTCAGAAGACAGTTTTTACACCATGCATCTTGTGATAAATATGCTTTGGGAGGTAACAGGCTGCTATTGGAAGAGGAACTGTGCCAAGATGTGGCTTAGAGCCCGTTTTGTAATGAAGGGTTGAAATGAAGGATTTGTGATGATTGAGTTATAAGATTGTGGAGGAAAATCTGTTTCTAGCTTTTATGAATTTTAAATTGTTTGTGATGATTGATTTACTAGATTGTGGAGGAAAATCTGCTTTTACCTTTTATGAATTTTAAATTGTTGTATCTCTTTGTTTCTGTAGGTGGTCTCTGCTAAAGTTATCCGTAACAAGCAAACTGGGCAATCAGAAGGTTATGGCTTCATCGAGTTTGTTAGTCATGCTGCCGCAGAAAGGAACCTGCAGACATATAATGGATCCTTAATGCCAAATGTTGAGCAAACTTTCCGGTTGAACTGGGCATCCATGGGTGCTGGTGAAAAACGTGATGATTCTCCCGAGTATACAATTTTTGTTGGAGATTTGGCAGCTGATGTTACCGATTACATGCTTCAAGAAACCTTTAGAGCCAACTATTCTTCAGTGAAGGGTGCAAAAGTTGTTACAGATAGGGTAACAGGACGCACAAAGGGATATGGGTTTGTGAGGTTTGGCGATGAAAGTGAACAATTACGTGCCATGACTGAGATGAATGGAAGGTTTTGTTCCACGAGGCCCATGCGAATTGGCCCAGCTGCTAACAAACAAAAATTGGGTGGTCAGACCAAAGGTATTGCTTAATACTTCAAGATTCTTGTATGGTTTCTGAAGCAGCAAAATTAAGTTGCACCTGTCAAGTTTGGTATTATTTGTCGTTCTTATGTGTTATGATGCTTTGTTCTTAATTTGGCAGTATCAATGCATTGGTGGCTTTTTTGTTTTGGAATATTTGGAGTATAGATGTCTCTTTGTTCAGCAATGCTATTAAGTTGCTTTCTTTGATTTCTTGAAGAGAAGCACGGCTTACGACGCCATTTTCCTTCCAGTAAAATTTTAGGTTCTGAACTATTAAAACCTGCATAATCTCATAAAAAACTCCGGTTGTCTCAAAGCAGGGTGTCGGGAGGCTCTATCATATAGGGGCCTGGAGCCAATTTCAGCTGAAATGATAACCCTTTTAGTGCCTGGTTTTTTGTAGGTCAGTTTTATTTTAATGTTTCTTACATTTTGGTTCCTTAAGGCATTAATTACGCAACAATTTCAATTTCATTTCCTCAGCCAGTCCTTTTACTTTCTAAGCTCCCAGTCAAGTTAAAATTACATTTTGCGTTTAAGCCTTTTATATTCAATTTTAAATTACAGCCGCAATGTTACTCTGTATCTCCATGTACCACTTTCCTTTTTGCCATTAGATAATTATTAGATTTCGTTTTGTTTTCCCATCCTATTATTCTCCAAGCACTTATAACTGGATCTACTCCTGTTAGAAAAAGGCTCACCTTGGAGAGTGGGCGATGAACTAAGGTCAGTGTAACTGCTTACAGCACACAGGTTTAAATTCGTTCAGCAACCAATACTTTATATTGTCTAAGTTCTGTTGGTTGAGTTACTTTTTTCTGATAATTTTTGGCACTTAGTTCCCCTTCCAAGTCTTCGAACTTCTGGAAGAAATATTGGTTAAGTTTACATCTTTATGCAGCTCCAGAAGTCAACATATTTAGTTGGTCAATGTTGAGCAATCCGAAATATGACAACAGATTAGTTTTATACTTTTTACATTGGTGAAAACACATTTGTTTTGGTTCTACATACTGCTAGAGTCTAGAGAAAGCTTGGTGGTGGTTTGCTTGGATGTGATGATCCGGTACTGGAGAACCACTTCCATTGAAGATTGCATTATTTTGTTCAAAGGTGCTCGGAAATATGTGCTGGGATAATAACATACACAAGAGAATAAGACGCACAACAAAGAAAAGACACTAATTTTAATAGTTTGCAATCACCAGCGATATTCCTTGGATTCTTGACATTATCTCTCTCTCTCTCTCTCTCTCTCTCTGTATTGACTGCATAAGCTGTTTTCTCTACTTTTCTGCTTCTGCTTATTTCTGTTCTTGTATGTTCTATTCTTTTTATGCTGCATTTGACCAGTAATTATGAATATTCTTCTGCCTTCTATAAGAGATTGAGTGGAAGTTGCTGGCTGAAATTGTTTCTGGATTGCCTGCTGCCTTTTCAGCGCTTCAATGAGTTGTTATAGTGCACTATAAGTTCTACATCATAATGCATGTGATCTACACTTATGTATTGAGCTGATAATGAGCACTATTTCCCATTCCTTTTATCCGGGGAGAAAACATTACTTTCTCTTGACCCCTTCTCTTAACTATTTTTCCCTTTCTCTCTCACCTGCATATGTTAAAATTACAGCCTCATACCAGACTGCACAAGGAACTCCAAGTGAGGACGATCCAACTAACACAACTGTTAGTACTCATCAAAGATTACTATATATATTCCTTTTATTTTGTTTGAGAGAAACAAACTTTGTTCACAGTTTTGAGTTTCTTTGCCTTTCAGATCTTTGTTGGGAATCTGGACTCTAATGTTACAGATGAACATCTAAGGCAGGTGTTTGGACAATATGGACAATTACTCCATGTAAAGATCCCCGTAGGAAAAAGATGTGGTTTTGTTCAATTTGCTGATAGGTATATAAAGAATGCCAATTCTTGTTTCTCTCTATGATGTTAGATATCAGTATGATGTATTTTTCATGTTCTTTATATAATATGATAACAGAAGCTGTGCTGAAGAAGCTCTACGGATGTTAAATGGAACCCAGTTGGGAGGACAGAGCATTCGACTCTCATGGGGCCGTAGCCCTTCAAACAAACAGGTTAATTTCGCCCAGTTTCTTTTCAATTTCTATAGTGTTGGCTTTAGGTTTATTTATTCTGACAGTTACCAACACTCATCTATCTAAACTTTCCGGCCTCAGGTTGACGCAAACCAATGGGGTGGTGCTGGATATTATGGATATGCCCCTGGATATGAAACCTATGGATATGCTCCAGCTGCTCAGGATCCGAATTTATACTATGCAGGTTACCCTGGATATGGGAACTACCCACCTGCACCACAACAGCAGCAGCAGATGATGCAACAGCCTCAGGTGTATATGCCAACAAGTTCTGTATAGGAAATCTATGTATTAGTGCCTGCCAATTTGGTGATCACTGTTAACTTGAACTTCCTGTTGCAGTAGATCCCTTACAGCTGGCTTATGTTATTTAGAGCTAATACTTTGCTGTCACGTTCTCTTATTCTTTTTCCCTCTTGAGTAACTATTCTATTTTTCTGAAATGTTGAGAACTTGGGAAAGACGGTTTAATTCACACATATAAAAAAATGTGAGCAAAAATGATTATCGAAAGTATACGATTTCATGACATTTGAGCATAATGTTCCTCTATGGCATGATTACTTCGTTGATCTTATATAAGAATCTTCTATTGTGCAGTGATCGATGGGTGCCCAAGGTAAATCGACAGCTCCTGAATGTACCGGCAAGGATTATCAAGGCAGAGCTGTTGGTCTAGTGTGGTTCTAGCAGTTACTGAGTCTGTATGAGATGAGAGTACTGTTGGCTAGATAGTGTTTTCAGTTCGTTGAGTAGTTATGTCTGTTTTCTTTAAAATTTGCTATCAGAAAAGGGAGAGAAAACTTACTATTACTGCTTTCTTACTTTTTGCTGCCATTCTGTGCCAGCATTTGTATGTCTAAATTTTAAGGGTGCAGGCGATGTTTTATATATGCATGGTTTGGTTGATTGATTGCTATGCTTTGAGCACTACGTTCTTATATATATGTTATTGTGTTCTGGCAAAAGAATCTCTTTGCTTTTTCTGCCTAGAGTTGTTGCTCCAGTGCTTGTCAGGTTTGTAGTTAATACCTGGTAAAATTATATTTCAAAAATGCCGTATTGTATATCTCAGGTGAGTAAAAGGCATCTCTGTTCTTTGAAAAGATTTTGGCTCTGTGCACCCAGTGCTTGAATCAATATAATTTAAGTTAACAAAAACGACATTACAAATTGGAAAATCCTGAAATCAGTCTTATCATTTCTTGGCATCTGCGACCTTTTTATGAGTTGCATTGCATGCACACTATTGGTGCAAGGGCCTAATAAGGCTTAAAACCAATGGAGGCATAAAGTTGCTAGTTTGCTTCATTGACAGGCACCTGGAGGATAACCAGTTTCCATGAGAAACTAGTTCTGTGTTAATTATGGCGACCTACTTACCTCCGTTGGGACATAATCTACTCAATCTACCCTCCTCTTTCTTTCAAAATTACAGAAACCTCGCTTCTGGAAATACAACTTCTTTACGTCTCCCCTGTCTGTCGGGATTTTTGAAGAAAATTGCTAATATTCTAAAAAATTTTAGTTAAATTTTTTAATTTACTCTTCGACCCTATTTTGTTGATCCTTTTCTAGAAATGTTTATGGACAAAAACACCTTTAACAATATGTGAAATTGAAATGCTCTCTAAATTTCTTGATAGTTTTCTAGATCATTGAGGATGTGTTTTGTCTATAAGCTTAGAAAAGTGCCAAAAAAAAAAAAATGGTTAAAAGGTAAGAAAAATTAATTAAATTTTTAGACGATTTTAACAGCTTCTTCTTTTGAAACTCTACCAAGGGTGAGACATGCAAATAGAGTATTTTTAGAGAGTTTTTGTAGTTTTGAAAGGAAGAGGGGTAGAGTCCGTAATTACACTATCTTCCCGAAGAGATAAATGAAATTATCTTTTACATACATCTTTTGTCTGCTATGAGTAGTTTCGGCAGCAATTGGGTGTGCCAGCAAGGTGTTACCATTCGTCAATCAGAACTAATTATTAGTAGATCAGAGTACTTAATAGCTTGCAGTGTGCAGCTGAGTTAGGAATCCACATCTGCAGTCTATGGCTAGTGATAAGAAATTGTGCATAAACACGAGTAGGCAACATTACATTTACAGCATCAGTACCTAAATGAACTGCTCTACTAACCTTTCTAACGTGCAGTAGCGGTTGTTGAAGAAATGATTCCACTATAATCAATGAAAAAATCCACTGTTCTAACGCATCAATCTGGTTTCTTTAAGTTCAAGCAGTTATCTGCTGCTTGGCTAAACAACTCTTGGACCTGCTTTAGCTCCTTCTCTGGCACGAAAATATTTATAATTATAAGTTTCAGTCTAGATATGAAGCTATGAAAGTACTGATTTAACAACGCAGAAGATGCTTTGTAGCATTTTTATCATGCTGCGATTCCTGTTTTGAAAGTTTTATCACGCTGTGATAGCCAAAGCCTGAACCAAACAGAACAAAATCCACAGAAATTACGTAATAAAATCTTAGAGGGTGTTTGGTATTGCTACTACTTTAGAAAAAAAGTGATTTTCATGTAGAGAAGTTGAGAAGCTAGTAATGGTGCAATTGAAAATGTCTGGAACTAAAGCTAAAAGAATATTAAAAAACTAATGAAAGAGTTTGCAAAGAAAGTGATTTTTCACAACTCTATCAAAACTATTTGATGGAAAAGCACCTCAATCTAGAGTCACTTTTTCAAAACCAGAAGTCACTTCCCCAGACTCTCTTAAAATCACTTTTCAAGCTAAAAGCTGCTGTCAAAAGCAATGTCAAACACCCTTAATGTGCTATCACTTCCACTAAAAATTATGCGCACTGGATAGCATTGTTTCCAAGAGTGAGGAATGGTAAAAGGATCTAGAAGCCGTGAAATTATAAATTAAAAATTTGGGTTCAAGTATTTCCTAGAGTAGATGCTAAAATCCATGTCTTACAGCTGCATGTTTTACATTATCTTTTGGTCAGTGCTACGGAAAAAGAAAAGGACAAAAAGAGAGGAAGAACTAGAGTTCCCGTTTGCTGCTACAACGGAGCAAAATAACATTAAAGTTCAAATACTGACTTTCATCATCAAACATTTTGAGGGAAGTGAAGATTTTACCCGCAGCTTCAAGTTGCTTTTGAAGTTCCTGTCCGATTGCATCATTTTCAGCCTGCAAGTAATTCTTTTGATTATTAAGGCTTGTTAATATTATATAAGTAGGTTCCACAAACAGAAGTGAGTTCACACATCCATATGACAATGTAACTATTCGCTCATCATCAACAAACAAAAGACACTATCGGTGTATCATTCTTTTAAACAGTTAAAACCAATTAAAATAGCATGAAGATGTGACATTAGGGTAAAGGCAAAATATTAGTATATCTTGGTACCGATAAGCGCTTTGTATTCTTGCATGCTAGATGATGAAAAGCTGAAAAATACAGTCAGCCACGGTATGAATAAACCAAGAAGCTGATGGGTTAGCACACCTTTTTCCCCAACAATGTAATGAGTGAAAAGGTAATCCAACCAAAACTTCATGATCATTCTGGTATATGAAGCAATCAACATTGAAGACAAGTGACCTTGTACCTGAAGTTCCGCGATTCTTTTTAATTGAGCTTCTTCACCACCCTCAGATAATGGAAGTGCAGCAACTAACGCATCAAACTGCAGGAAGCGTATTCAGCCAGAATCTTCAGAAGACTTCTCAAGTAAAGTGCCAAATGAATTTAAGAAGCATATCTAGCAACCTATCAAGGAAATTGTCTTATAGGGGATCCTGTTTGAAATCACTTTAGTGCTTACAACTGGGGCAGAAATGGGAGTAAGAAGAATATCTCCATTCTTTCTAATCACTGCTCATTCCTTACAGTCACCTATTCATAAATCCTCTTTCACCTTATTTGATTTCTGATAAACATAACCCAAAAGTTTGCCCTGGGTTTTACTATGAGTAATTTTGATTGTACTGTTGAATATTAGGAAATTTAGATTCGGTTGTATCTCCACACTCATATCAGGTAGAAACAAGAACAATCAGAACCAGAGTCTCTCCACAACGGGGCTTGGTAAAACCTAAACAGTGACCATATACAAATGAAAAAATAAAAAAACAAACCTGTTTGGCCGCTTTCACCAATTCAGCACTGAGAAGTTTGGGTTGCTCAGAAATATTCGCTGCATCTTCTACAGCGCTAGCATTGGCAGGAGGCTCCGGATAATTCGGCGACAGCTGTACTGGTGGCGCATCCCTTTGAAGAGTCCCAAAGGTGTTGAATGCAAGAGATGCTATTGTATTCACTTGTTCTTGCAATTGAGATATTATATCCATCTTTTACTCCGTTATATACCGCTGCAATGCCGGCCTCTGTATGAAATTCAATGCCTAAGGCAGCGGCTATGGATCTGGATTGGACCTGCGGCTATAGGGTAATATGTCGGACCCCAGCGGAACTGAACCAGATGGTAAGGTAAGACGGCTCTCTCGCTGCCGGCGGCGCCGGGGGTGTAAATAGCGGAGCGACAGAAAAAATAGAAGGAAAATGGGGAAGAATGGAGCAGAATGGAGAAACGGTTAAGGAAGGGAAAAGAAAAGGGGTTAGCTTCTTCCTTGTTTGGTCGGGAAGGGGAAATATATATATATATATATAGATTTTATTTTAAAAATAGTTTAATGATTTTAGTTGTTAGAAAAATATAATTAAACAAAATTGAACGGTATAACACAACGCAATAGAAATAGGGTAATTTTTCTCAAAAAAATGATCATTTTTATGTACTTTAATTTTATTTTTTATTATTTTTTGGATCAAAATAAGACATAATAAAAAGAGAGAAAAAAAAATTCTTCTTTTTTACGCTGGTTATTTATTGTGTTGATTATAATAGTTTAAACACATATAGATTACATTTACTGGGATTTAGTGCACACTTGATGTACGCGAATGAAATAATAAAAATAATTCATATAAACTTAATATGCATGCTTAATTTGTGTTTATTTAATAATTAAAATATAATTAGTATATTAATTATAATTACATAAATTATTTAAGAGATGAGTTGACTTTTGATTAAATTGCGAATGATTATTAGAGTGACTTAAAACACCAGATGCGAACATATTACTTGAGGCTGAGGTTGGTGCTTTACATATAATGATATAAACATAGAATTTTCTCTTTTTGCTTTTGTTATATGCTTGTTAGCTCTAAATAGCTCAATCCATTATGAATTGACAATATTAATAACTCTAAAAGTTTATTAAATTTATTGCTACTTAAAGATCAAGACCTTTATTTAAAAGAAGAAAAAAGAAAAACTGAAAGATTATACCAACATTCAACAAGACTTAAATATCTCCCAAAGATGGAAAAGAAAGGAAGAAAATAAATAAATTAAAAAAAAAAAAGTTAGAGGTGGGATTATGCAAAAATCAATCCCAGAACAGCAAGCCATTTCCCAAAACCAAATCTAAACCAGATCACCCATATGATCGTTTCCTCCATCATAATCATCGGCATTCTTGATCAGTTATGTTCTTATTGGCTCTACTCCATGTTAATTCAGCTCTATGATCATTCACTCCATCTATGCTTCGTTTCAGAGATATCGCTTCGATGGCCGTGCGAATCTGCAGTTTGCACGACATCGCTTAGAACAAAATCCATGTCTGTAATACAACCAGCAGAAGCCATCTGCTTTGCAGGCTGTCTGGTTGGAGTAGCAAGCTCTAACTTATACGGTGCAGACGGTGAACCTGCAGCCTCGGCATGTGCTCCTGGTCTGGATTCCACCTCGGAGTTACAGGTTTCTCGTGGAGTTTTTGGGTTTGGAGGAGATTTGGGTTTCTCAAGCATGAACTCCATATGGTCACCGATGAGGTCCGGAGGCAGCAGAAGAGGATTTCCAGTTACTAATGCTTGGTGGTAACCAAGATAGTTTGTTCCAAGACAAGAATCGCTAGCTTGTCTTTTCTTCTGGTGAATTGTGGAAGATAAGTCTAACTTCAGATTTGGGCTCTTTGAGACGCTGTCGACAAATTCATCTGGATGAAATTTGGGCCCTAAACGTCGTGATTCTTGGGAACCTTGGTTGGTAAAAAGATCTTCATGGAAATTGACATCTGGGCTTCTCATTTCATTGAAATACAGAGGTCCTCTGGGAACATACTGCAGCTCAATAGTGGAGTTTTGTGGTCCACTATGAGCAAACTCTTTTTGGTGCTCCATTTCACGGCAAACCATCTCATTGTGCTCAATTCCAAATGCAGGTTGAGGCATATCTTCCATAAAATTGTGGTGAAGTTCCATACTCGAGCCCTTATGAGCCACCATGCTCGGTGCAACTCCGGATTCCACGGCCTTCCCAAGGACTTGAGGTGGTTTCTGATTGATGCTCTCTTTACCAGCCAGACTAGCCGTTGCTGTGTTGTTTGGAGACCCTTTTGACAATGTTGAAATTTCAAATGCCTGCATCACATCGTCCTGTTCGACCATCCTCAAACTCCCAGTTTGTTTATCGACTCCAACTATTCCCACGTTCGAACTTGAGCTAGTTCCCATAATGATGGTTTCATCAGGCACATTAAACGTGTTTAATGAGTATGGCATTGCATGCAGAGGCATAGAAGGCGAAATGGGTCGCAAAACTGGTTGTTTTGATGCTGGTATAGATTGGAAGGTTACATTTTCAGGCTGGGGACTAAATGCGCTAATCCGACTTAGATCATCATAGGCTGGAACTGGGATTTCTCTTCTTTGACACATCTTAGCTTGTGGAGCAACATCGTTTGCTGCTGAAACAGGAATGAACTTCCGGGGCTGAAAGACCACTCCGCGATAAGGTGTATCGTTGTCCCCAATTCTCACGGATATCAAATATCCAGCATCAAATGAACCCTCAATAACACCATAAATCATGCTTCCCACCATCCCACCAATAGCAGTGCCATCTTTGGGATTGACTTCTTCTTGTGTTTTCTTAACGTCATTGGGAGTAGGAGGCATCACTTCGATGTGTTGAGTTTTCATAAGAGCATGATTTTCGGGGAAGGTGCCTACTCTGGATAGATTTCCATCCTTACGTGGGCGGCCACGTTTGCGCTTGGCTAGGAGGGAGACCGAAACATCTGTCATCTGAAACGAAGTGGTCTAAACGACAACAACCTTGAGACAGCAGCTTAACTAAAATTTTTCCCCTGCAAAGTTTACAAATTTAGTTAGAGGAAGAACCGGTTACCAGTAGTCATACAGTGTTGAAGATATTCCGCACAATGAAATCTTCTATATACCTGCTGACTTTTCCAAGCCAGGGGCACCGCTTTTTGGCTTCTCCTGCTTAAAATGATGCTTGACAGGGTAGCTTACAACACTGAAAGCCTCAGAATTGCTCTCCATTTCTAACAGCTGCTGATGGAAGAATTGAAAACTGTTTAGCATCAATTGCTGGTTCACTGCAAAATCTGAATGCATGTTGGATTTCACTTAACAGTTTCTAGTATTTATACAAAACACTTCCATACGGGAAGTTAACAGATCAAGAAACAACCAGTTAATTAGCTGTTCATATCCTCAAATTCCTTACATATTTCATCTCCTGTTACTTAAATGTCAAGTGTATAGATTCTTTTCTTAAATGGACACTTTGGTATAGATCACGTACATTTTGCATCTTCAATAGAATAAAATAGAAGCCGAAACATGAAGTGGGATAGAAGATCCAAAATAGTTTAACTAGAGCTAGAATATTAAACTTAAAGAATCTGAAATATTGTTAGCTCTTCCAAGATCTTTGTCCACAAAAATTCAAATTAAAACTCTATTCTTAGCATGAACGCAATGCATATAATTCTGTACTGCAAATCAGTAAGATCTACATGAAAACACCAATAAAGTTCAGCAAACAAAAACTATACCAAACAATTTGAGAGAACTGATAAGGTCTCACCTCAAGTCCACATCAATTGATTAATCGAAGCCTCTTGGAAAAGGAAGGTGCACTTCACCTATCTACATTGTAAAACAAAGAAGGCTGTCAGCCTTAAACATAAGCCTTCACATAAACATGCAAACAAACACCACTCAATATAAAATTACATCTTTTCAAAATCTCAAGATCAATTCACAAGGTTTCACAATAGTCTACATCCAAATCTCCTCCCACCCACAAAACAGAGACAATAGATTGTGAAAACACGCATATAAAATCCATAAATGGGGATTGAAGAATGAAGAACCCACTTCTGAAAGGCTTCGAAAAACTGATAACTGCAGCCTGAAATCTAACACTCGGATGATCTCTCGGTTCCTGGAGAAAACGGTCTTTTCTACGTCCTTTTTTCTGGTTTATTCCTTTTATTTCACAATGATTTCAGTTTACACTCCACATTAACGAAGAAAGACGAAAGCTAAAGAAATGAGTTGGGCTAAGACTGTGTTTTATGTTGAATGAATCGTAGAATCAAACCAATAAATTGGAAGATGAATCGAAGAAGAATAGGAAAAGACGTGGAGATGTATACATTTCGTGCATTGAGTCAGAACATGAACGCAAAATTCTCTTCTCCGAGCGATGTTCATTGCATGTTTTTAGCATCTAAGTGGAATTTTAGCTCTCGGTTTGTTGGCAATTTTTGATGGGGCGACGTAGAATTGTGTGATACCGA
>JACFYI010001699.1:285382-296194 GCA_014898755.1 Handroanthus guayacan
ATACAAGCAAAGGTCACAATTCAGCAATATTCAAATCACAGAAGAACATCCTCTCTCAAACATCCAAAACAATGTTCAAAGCCCTAAAATCCATAACCACAACCAGACCACACAGCTCTATACATAACACGGGAAGAAGGAAAATGATATGGTTTTGTTAGTAATTTTGATGATTTATAGTGGCAAGCGTTAATAAAATAACTTAATATATCCATAAATAAATAAATAAAACACCAAAGTAAGTTCCACAGCGATTGCCGTCAACTGATTGCAGTGAGACGCTTGGGACAAAAAAATTCAGGCAGAGTAACAAGAGAAAGACAAACAGACAGTAGTTATTCCGTTGTATGTAATAATATGAAAAAATTAAAATTAAAATAAGATGAATTCTTGCATAGCACTGATGTTATGGCACTCATCCCATTTAACAGAGACAGTAAATACACAAGAAGCAAGAATCCTAGTGTAACAAATAAACTGAAGTTGAAAAGATCAAAAATGAGAAATATATTTAAATCAGGCTTTAGAGTCCATATCCTTGTAGCTGTAAATTTCTTTATCAATTTCATCAGGAAACCAGTGACACAACAATTCATCCTCTGCGGATTACTTGAACATACACAATAGAAGAACAATCAATGACATTAAATTAACATGCATGTGGAAGGAGCTAAAAGAAGAACAATTATAAAAGCAGATTGAGAGTAATACCGTAAAGAGACTTGTTTCAAGTAAAATTAAAAGCTAGTATAAGGAAAAGATTCGCATTTTGATTGCCTTTGAAACAAGTAGAATTAAACCCACACCCAAACAAGTGGATTTTGGAACGTTTCCGGTTTCACGTCTTGATGTCAGTGGCAAGGGCGACATGGTCCTTTCGTACCCGGCCCTATGAATCACGAAATATTCATTATGACATTTTCTATTGATTTGGTGAACAAATTTCTCTATTATTGGTGAATTACATGGGAAAATATATTTTTATCATTTAATTTGTGATTTTATATATTATAATAAAACTCTGAAACGAAGAAGAGGGTAGCTGGGGAAGTTTTCACCGTGGTAGGCGTGAAGAAAGATGCCAGAGGGCAGATATAAGGAAAAAAGTGTACATTAATTTTGAACATAAAAATTGAAAAGGGAAAAAAAAGTGTCGAATGAAATAAAGATAAGGATTGTGGATAGTCAAAATAATGATAGTTAATTGATGAGTGTATTATAGTCATGTAGGGAGCATGTAATGGTAATTAATAAAATTACTAAAATGAGTTCATTTTTGGATATACAAAAATAAAAATATTTTAGGGAGGTTAATTTCATGAAAACTACCAAATTAATAAATCATGAAAGTAATTTATTAAAAATTAAAGATTTTAAAGTGGGATACGAGAAAATTATGGCTATGTTCATATTTGTTCACGTGGATGGATTTTAATAAAATCCAACTTACATGCTATTTTGATGGAAAATGTCACTTTTGTCATTTCCTCAAAAGACATGCTTTTAATCCATATTTTCTATATTCCGTCGCCAAGTATATGTATTATATATATTGTAATTAATATTGAACTAGAAATTCTCTCTACTAAAAGTAATTGATTTGATATATGTATAAAGACTGTGTCTAACCAAAACGAAAAATAAACGTTATGGCTTCCAAAATAATTTTCACTTACCACCCATATCATAAGCAATGTCAACCATCATTAGGGATAGCTAACCTAAACTTGCCCGAAACTTGCCCCCATTGGGGCGAATTTTAAAATTACAAAAGGGTCTTGAGATAGTCCCGAGTTTTAGTTTTTAAGGGGAGTCCCAAGTTTTCTTTTTTCTAACATGAACCCACCTCAAACCCAACTTGCACCATGATACATCTATAGTTTATTTATTATATATGTTTAAGTGTTGTGTATTTATATATCTTCATATTGAAAAACATGTATATTATATAAATAACTTATGTATAAAATATAGATATAATATTGTTATACACTGAAGTGGTAATATCTATTAAATAATAATTCATGTATTTAATATATATATATAACATATATGTCGGTCATTTATAAGTTCTTATGAACTAAAACATGCACCTGTGATTTTGTAAATAACTAGTTGTAATATCAGGTTTAGAAAGGTATAGTAATAACACTTTAAAAAATATATATATTTTAAACAACAAATAAACTCAAGAAGTCAAGACTCAAATAATATATATTGTGTATATACATAATATAAAGTTTTGATATGATTTATTTCAGTATTATATTTTGAAAACATCTATCGTACCAATACATTTAGTATGATTTTTGTTAAAACCAAAATCTCTAATCTTTTGGGTGAAAAAACTCTACACCTCAATATGCTATGGTTCGGTACAATTCATTTTGAAAACCACGAACATTGAACGCATGGGTCTGGACGCCATGGGATACGGAAAACCGCAGGTCTTTGAAAGGCCAATCTCCTTGTTGACATGAACCAAAGACCAAATGCGCGATCCGCCGGGTCATGTGTGCCTGATCTGGCTTAACTTCCAAATGCTGTGATTTGTGAATCCAAATGGAGATGCCTCCAAACATTGAACTCCAGTTAAGAGCCTTTTTGTTCCCCGCCTCCAAACATTGAACGCCAGTTAAGAGCCTTTTTGTTCCCCGCCCCCCAATTCCAAATTCAAGAGTTTTTTTCAAAACAAATAAAACAAAAAATGGAAAGAAAAGAAAAGATTGCGGTGGGAAAACCTAATATGGCTATCCCAACTAAAAAAATTCAACCACTACAAAATGTTTCTTTTGCCAAAACTTGTTAGGACTAAACCGAACTTCGTCGTCACAATCCCACCAACATACTAGTAAATAAAACCTTACTTATCGAATCAGTATTATAAGCCAGCCATCAAAATAATATTCAGTGCCATTACTCAAAATGATCATTATATCTTAGTAGGAACAATTGCCCAAAGCCCGACGCCACTTTTACAGGATAAATTCGTCTTAAAAATAAAGAATTCAACTATTGTCTGGACCATTTCAAAAATCATACTGTAAACCAATAATCCGACACAACTTATAATCACTTTAGTACACTATAACATGTGTAAAACCTTATAAAAACAAGATAAATTCTTCAGTGAAATTTCTAAAAACACAGTAAAACTGTAGTTTCAGAACAAACGTAGGAGAATATGCAAACTTGAATAAGTTAAGGATAGTAGAATAGATCCATGGACAAACACGCGACTAATATACATATCAATCAAGTTCATATATATACTTACATGAATTACCTCGCCCTTTTGACGCTTACTTTACAAAATTTCTTATTACACAAACACACAAGAAATATAAATGTTAAATCATAACAAATTTAAACCAGAAATAACCTCTGAACCAATTTTCGATGGGTTGAACCTAGTTGTAGGTGTAATCCCTTCAGCCTGAATTTTGAGCATTTTCCTTTGGACCTCATTGAGCAAATGTATAGCTTCTCATCTATATTAAAGAACGACACGTTTCTACTAAAATCTACATGATGATCAAGAGAGCAGCAGACATCATTAAACACAGCAAGGAATTCACTTCTCTTCTTTGGAAACCTGAAACGAGAAAAGTTTTCACGTCAATGCATCGTAATAGACATGGTAAGAAAAACAAACATTAGGAGTAAATGTTGAGTAGATAAAGACTAAAGAGTGAAGTAATTGAAGTTTTTACTGTCACAAAATGCCACGACTTTTGAAATCATGGTGATTATAATATCAGTTATGAAAAGTTTCAAGAAAGGCTATATAGATTACACTTTTTTCAGTCTATCAGTGTCTATCAAGCTTTTTTCCCTTTTCTTGACCAACAAATACTTGGTAAATGCTATCCGATTGATTGCATTAGCCATTAAAGAGCCAAGTGCAATGAGATGTAGCATATGTTATAGGGTGTTTGGCAAAGCTTATTTGAACCATCTTAAAAGCCCATGCATCTTAGAAGATGTATTTGGAGCTTATAAAATATTAGACCTTAGTTTAAAAATAAGTTGTTGAAGTGTTCAGATAAAAAAAGATATTAGTACTATTCCATTAGTAAATGGTTAGCATTAAAGGAACTTGTTAAGATCTTAACAAGTTTGGAACTCGTTACTGTTTTCAATGGAGCTTGTAAGATCTTGGCATCTTATTTCGGAAGCTCATAAGCTCTTTTCTGAAAAACGCTACGAAACATCATATTATAAGCTCCCTGACATTTTAATACTATGTTTTGAAGATCTTATAAGCTTGCCAAACACCATCCAAACATTGCCGGTCACTTAAAAAATAAACTTACTGCTTTGTCCAGAAGCTGCTGCTGGAAGGGCGGGAATTTTGACAGCTGCAGCAAGAAATAGTTGTGTTTGTGAGTAGTAATTCTGAGGAGAAAGACATTCAAGCATGCAAAAAACTTTCGAAAATATCTCGATAATGTAAAAGGTAATTTAGTGTGCGTACTTTTGTTGCATGATGAAGGCGGCAACAGAGAGGCGGCAGGCCAAGGAGCAGGAATGTTATCGTTCAAATCACAGAGGAAACTGACCCCTGAAGATTTGTCGAATACTACATCCGATGGCAAGCTTGGCAAAAGGCATCCAGACTCTATCCCAAAAGAAAAAAAAAGGAGATAAGTGCAATATAGTTGATCAAACGCCTAAAAATCAGATAGCACTCATAAAAATTCAAGTTCCGTTCCAAGTTTCGTTTGAACTCTTTGTTTTACCATAAAAAAATTTATTAAACTTGCCAATGAGAAAATAGTAGATGGAAATCCAAAATGGAGATTTTTAAGTCAAAACTGCATAGTTCACATGATGTCAGATGTAGTACATCTGAATTCATTTGGTAATAAGAGACAACTTTAGTCTTACCACAATTTGGTAATAAGATATGGATTTTCTATATTAATGCACCCCTGAATAAAAACTTTCATGCTAAGGGATCCAAACGCGAGTTGAATACTAACACTATATATGTGAATATAATATATTGAATACTAATATTACATACATGAATTTAATATATATGTTTGTGTACTAAATATTAATTTTATAACATTCAACTGTAACATATCTAGTTAGGTAGTGACCCCCATGAAAATATTTTCTGGCTACACCACTACTAATTTCAGGTGCAACAACCTTAAACTTAGCCTTGCTTCAGCAGAGGATATCATGCTATCTAAACTCAAATCTACGCTCCGGACTGTAGTGCACTTTCAACACTGTCTATTATTCTAAATGAAAAACAAATAAATAAATAAATAAATAAAGCCATAAAATCTGTCAACTTCATAACAGGAAAACGAAAATAACTGAAAGCAAAAGGTTAGAAAATTACCCTGAGTACCAACTGGAGCAGTCGAGTGATGATTGATAGATCAGCATGACAAAATAACAAACTTTCCAGCATTAGCATCAGCTTAATTTGCTTTTTACCTTGAAATCACATGTAAGTGGCAGCGTAGAACCAGACTAACCTTGGAGAGAGAAGTCCTTGAGGCTAATACGACATTGGCTGTAGACATTTTCGGTAATGTTTGCTTTCCGTAACTTGACTCCAAGTGATGCAGCACAATTTAAAGCCTGCAAGTTTGTGACAAAGCTCTGTCGTTGCAGGTGAGAGACATAGCTCCCGAGAGAACTGCAACATGCTGTCCGGTTACTTATTCCAGCACCACACCCTTTTATAACATGGCTCATGTTCGGAAAATTCAGTGGACATACTGAAGCAGCAATAAAAAACGTTATTACTTAAACAGAATAATTATCCTAAAATACATAATAGTATCTATATGATACAAGATATGGAGATGAACGTTATAAACAGATCGTATAGCTTTTGCATTCATAATTCACCTTTATTAATTCTGCAATTAGACAGTCCTCGAAGAACTTCTTTTGCACGAGAAGGCTCAAGCTTACTTCCAAGCCACCGGAGTACAATACTTTTGCAATCATTAATCCTTGTAGAATGATCAGACAACAAGGGGGGCCCATCCAGGCTAAGAAGATTATACGCTTTTTGTGCAAGCTTTCTAGCAGCATCCAGAATAGCATTCTGACAAACTTGCTTACAGCATTCATTAACAGTGTCGATCTTCCCGCAGGCAGCAAGAAGGCCAGATGAATCTACTGTGCTCTCAAGCTCGGCAACATCACTAACCGGACAAGAACCTTCAGTTAAATTTGACGAATGAATGGAGCATATCTTAGATAGACTATCATTGGCACCCTGAGCCACCAGAATTTGCTCGAAATCTGAAAGGCAATGGCCTGCAAGGGTCCCATTTAAAGCAAGTGCATTTGTATATTTACTAGATTGACCGATGAGAATGACCAACGTGGCCTCCACTTGTGGACAGCACACTACGTTAGCTAAAAGTGGGGCAAATGCAGCCATACAATCAGTTGATGTCACCGTCATGATGTTTGTGAGGGCAGTAAAGTTCAGTACACAAAGTCCTGTAAAGAAGGTGCATTGATTAATACATGCAAATTATGCAGAAAGATTAAATTATTTATGAGGTTAAAATATGGGGATCGTGTGAGACAAACCAGATAATTTGGGGATTGTACTATTTGTGAAGGGTGTCAATGGAGATGGTGCAAGAAGAGGAAGAAAAGGCTGAGGAGCTGGAGCAGGAGAAGTTTCGGGTAAAAGTTCATCTGCTCGTCTATCTCCTAGCGAAGAACCTTTGGAATAGCGGAACAAGATGCAACAGGATTCATTTACACCTGTACGAGTTCCAATACAGAGGATCCTGAATTTTGGATATCTTAAAAGATACACATGAATGGGCAGATCATATAAATTTACACCCATATAACGGGAGTCAATCACTTAATCTTGACTTAATTTGCATTTTCTTTTTCAAAGCTTGTTAAATGACTCAACAAATGACAAATTAATTTCTTAGAGCACTTAGAGTTACTGGTTTCTTTTATAGATTTTCCGACAGTTACCCGCAGAAGCTAAGTTCATGACCTCTGCTTACGACATTGACGTGCATTTAGAATTTCAAAGAAATTGATCAGACACTAATTTCTCAAGAAAGTTCTTCAAATTAGCAAAATCGTGCGGTCATCGGAGTCCTTTCTAGTTCAGTCAAGAAGCAACCAAAGTGGCAACTCATTGAAAGATGCGGCAATTTCATGCCTCCAAAGTTCTCCAACTATAGCATGTGAATACTTATTAGAGTATTTGAATGGTGATCTTATTCCTCAATTGGATGCAGAAATCATTACAGCCACAAAATTAAATTTCAAGATTACCAGTGAGACTAGAAACTCAAAAATTCCTAATTCAAAACCTAATCTTTTCATTGCAGAGATACAAGTCACATTATCAAGTTTATACAAGTTGGACAAGAGATACCATAAGCACGCGCGAAAAGAAAGCATATCTTGAAATAATCACATAGCCAATTACAGTAAATTCATCACGGTTTAAGAGTTGAGAAGCCAATGCAGTAATCCAAAAAACAAACACCATATCAAATTTAACACTAATTAACTTAAGCCCAGAGCGCAACATTCTAAAAATTCAACCTTGAAAAGAGATGTTCCCCCAAAAACCCACATAGATCACAACACAATGAGACCCAGTTGGTTCTTGAAAAACCGAACACTTCCAAGATGACGCAAAGCATCATAACCAACAGATCATTCAAAAACGAAGCAGAACCCGTTAAGAAACTTTAAAATAAGCTAAAAATACTCACATAGAAGTAGCAGAAGCACAAATAGAGCGTAAAAATGGAAAAATCGAGCTGTCCCTCCTCTCATTCCTGCTTGATGTTGCTTCCACTGCAATGAAATTGAAAAACAATGCAAGAAAGAGCACAAAAAGGTAGAGTTTTCAAGACAGAGAATTAAGCTTCGAGCTGAAAATGGACAAGAGAAATAGAAAGAAAAAGATTGGGGGGAACTTGAGTAAAGAGAGGTGTGTGGGTAGAGCGGAGGAGGGTTGGGGCAGCCATGAATGAGCTGCTTAAGTGAGTGGGGACAAAAGCAGTAATCAACAATAGCTGTACAAATATTGTGAAGAGACCCCACTAAGGGAAAATCGTGATTCTTGGTGTGGAAACTCAGACAGACAACATATACAGCATACGTTACAACCACCTAAGAGCTAAGGGTAAGGGCGTGCATTAAAGTCCATGGAGTGCCTTTTTATCACTCTTTGTTTCCATGCTTTCATGACTCACATGCAAGGCACGTGATGACCGTACGTCCCGCAGTCTGTTTCAGTTTTCATGGCTGTTGTGTGGTCTGGTTTCAGATTTGGAGCTGGAGTTCTTTTCCCATTCATGCATGTGTCGAATTGTTCCATTTGCCCATACAATGTAATTCCTAGAGTTTATTGTAAGTTTATCTTGGTTTCATGGTTGATGATATTCAAATTAGTTGAACAATGTAAAAGATTAGATTTCGAAAGAGATTGTTTATTGCACGTGTAATTTTAGTAATCTCCTCACTGTTGTGATCGTGCTATTTAAAACTATGAAAAAATCATAATCAGAAAACACTTATTGGTATTGGCTGTACCTAGGTATTGTTAGCCACTTCGCATTTCACTACCAGACATCTAGCTTTCAACAGTTATGACTACTTGATAAGCATTTTAATATTAAAATCATTTTTATTTATGATCTTACTTATTACCTCAATTGATGATGAGAAAGAGAAAGTGATACACAAGGTTAGTGGTGATAATGGAGAGAATGCTTTCTTTTCTTTTTTTCTTTTTCTATTTCTTTTTCAACTCATTCTTGTGACTACTAACTTTATCAATCCACTACATATCTGCTTATTGTCGACTTATGCCCACTTATGTCCATCACTACATATTCTCATATAATTCATGCAGTACTAATTAGTCGGCCACCCCTTCATGTTCTTATGTAATCTTTATCTATCACTCACCTATTTATATTATAGAAGTCTTACACCTTTATATGAGTTCTTCTCTTATTATGACGTGCAAAAACACTTACAACATATACATGTAAAGAGAGAATTTTATCAATTGAAAGGTTAAGACTGCTGTTATCAAATCAGTAAAATATTTTACTATGATTGACTTAAATTTCCTTAAACAGAGCAAATACCCATACTTTTCTTTTGACTATAACTATATAATCACCAACAATAGCTTTACACCAATGTCACATCTTATCCTATTGACTCCAATGCTTTCTTAATGGAAGAAAATGGGTCCTTCATTTTTCAACAATTCCTATTTAGGAACTCTAATCTATCAATTTATATATAATGACAACACGATCTCATTTCAATAGTTGACTCTATCCATCTCAACAGGATAACACATCAACCACTATAAATTACAATGGCCTTCATTATCTTTTATTTAATTTATCTCTAGCAATGGTTGCCCCATGTTCTTATAACGCACATTGCTCAATTTTTTAATAATATCAATATGATTGATAATTTGATATATAAAAATAATCCATTGCATAATATATCTATTATTTGTCACATTTTTTTTATAATATAGTTATGAACATTGGTTGAATCTTAAATAGAAGTCAGTGGAATTAAGATTTGGAAAGCTTTCTCTTTTCTTTTCTTTTCTTTTCTTTTTTTTTTTTAAAGAATAATAAAGTCAATCTTTGAAAGACTTGCTACTGGTTTTCCACTGTGTTGCATTAATGAATTGGACATGATTGTTACACCCATTAATTCCTTATCTTGTTGCGTGGAAAATAATAAATAATAAAAATATAAAAAACTTCAATTTAAAGGAACTTCCAAATTTATCTGTGGATGTTCGTGAATTTAATAAACTAGGCCCAACAATAAATAATACTACTACGGATATAGCGTCAAAAATGTACGAATTGAACAATAGTACAAAGTGGGCTTCCGAAGCAGGCGCTTATCCGGAACAGATCTGGCCCAAATAATTATTAAGTGAGCCTAACAATTATAACCAATTGAGAGTTGTTGCTTTCTCTCTTCCCCTTTTTTCTTTTTTCTTTTTTCTTTTCTTTTTTTTTTTTTTTTTTGAGTCTGACTCTAATATCAAATTGAAAGTAGACTTTGTGCTTAATTCACCTCAAAAACTAATTAAAAAAGTTAAGATTAATTAAGGGAGATCACAGTACATACACTTTATTGATGTAGAATTCTAACAAATTAAATAGGATTACAAAAGATAAGAAATTAATACTTGGAAAAATGTAATATTGTAAATTGCATTTGAAGTTATTATTCCCTAGTTTCCGGGACATAGCCGCAAAGGGCGTCTTTCTAAGGAGTTTATGGCAGTGACTTAAAATTTATTTTTTGGGTTAATTAATAATTATTTATATAGTGGTTTAATACTGATGTGGTCACAAAATTACACCAAGGATTTACACGGGAAATCAACTAGGGTTCTTGACTCTTAAGCGCAGCAGATCCCAATTCTACGATTCGAATCCCGTTCTTCTGCCGATATTCTTTTCTGGATTTTTCACTCTTACTCCCTTCTTTTTTGCTGGATTTGAGTCCTATTTAAACCCCTTAGACTAGGGTTTTTCTCTTCTAGGGTTGTTTAATGGGCTTAGGAGCCCAAATAGTTGTCTCTTCTCTAATCATTCGTTATTGTTGCCATAATTAGCTCTTATTTCCATATTGAGCTAGCATGTTGCTAATTTACTCTTTTGTCCCTTTTGAGTTTACTTGGTATATCATATAGTCCCCCCTACTCTCGAGTTGATTGGTAAAACTAAGGTGAGAGTGAGCAAGTTCACTGTGCCCGACGTCGGCGAGCGGAGGCGTAAG
>JACFYI010001699.1:296294-338152 GCA_014898755.1 Handroanthus guayacan
CATGTTGCTAATTTACTCTTTTGTCCCTTTTGAGTTTACTTGGTATATCAAATACCTTCTGTAGATCTTACATTATATGGCAAAGGCACAAAGTTCCATGGATGGACTTACTTATAATTATTAGGTAAAATCAAGAAAAGTATGTCAAAAGAGATATAAAATCCTGACGTCTTGATTAAATAATCAAATAATTTCTATGATCAAATTAATCTATTTGTGTAGTACTAATATTTTATTAGTATTTAATATACTTTTCTATAGTAATGATATCTTGAAGCCTAATAAACTATATACAATAATAATAATAAAAAAAAAAAATACCCTGCAAAGCTAGTGTAGAATCAACTTGAGGCTAGTAATTTTGGAGATATTTCCCAACTAGATGTATGGTCTTGGGTGTCTCAATTTTCGGAACATCTTGCCCTCATTTACTATTTATTTCAACTTTGGTTAATTTTTATTATATATACTATCATTAGCAAAAACTCTCATTGCAAGAAAATATCCTATTCACCAATGAAAAAATTCAATACAAATTTAAAAACCAATTAGAAATTGTTTCATCACAAATTCGTTAATATATGCTTTATTACTAATTAATTTTATGACAGAATTGAAGTTCATCACAAAACTAGTTTTTATGATTGAATTTTTCATCACAAACTAAAAAATTGTTATAGAAATTAATATCCATGTTCATCACAAGTGCCATGGTTCATATATATTTTGCTCATTTTTTAAATCCTTCAAGAATTTGTCATAAATTCGTCACAGATATCGTCTATAATGAAATCATATCCTTCACAAATTTTTCATTAGTGAATGAGCGTTTTCTTGTAGTGGATCTTTTATCGTAGTTCGGATAACAAATTTTAATTTTCTAATTTTACCCATTACAATTTACATCTATTCCACTATCCTAAGTGCAACCACAACTCTATAATCTTTAATTGGGACTACTCACACAGTAATCTTTTATTAATTAATATTTTTAACTAATCATATTCTCTGATTTTCATATTTTCATATTTTACTTATTTAAAAGAAATAAAATATATTTAACTGATATTATTTCAATATTATTTTTCATACATGAGAATTGTATCCATAATTGCTAGTGTGTGTGTTTGGGGGGGAGGGGGGGTGTTTATATATATACATATATATAATCCGGGAAAAGAACCAATGGATAATCAAATATGAGTAGTTCCAGCTTCACAGACACAATTTAATTTGGTAGGGAATGCTTCTCTGCCACTGACTGACCCTATCAACGGCTGCCTTTCAGCTCAACCACATAAACCTGTGCGAAAATACTATTTTTGCTCTGGATTTATTGCAAGTCATTCCAGTCACTAATTGCTTATATCAATAATTGAAATTTGGAGGGGAATTTCATAATTCACTATAATTGATTCTGAATTATTAGATGAGACGTTAAAAATGTCATTAAATGAGACATTGATAATATCCTGTTATATAATTTAAAAATTGTAGTCGGCCCACCTGAGCATGCATGAAGCTATTCAATTCGATACCATTAGTAATTAGCCATCATTTGGCTTTAGGCTCAACTCACTTAAACTTGAACTTAATTAAAAGAAAAATTCGTCATAAATATGATTTTTCTTATATTTCCTATGTGATATGAACCATTATTTTTGAAAGAAATTCACTTAAGCTTTAACTGAATGAGTAGAAAAATGCTTTTAAATTTTTTTTTTTTTTAAAATTTAATATTACTTAGGTTTGAAGGGAGACTGTTAGAATCCCATATTGATTCAATATATGGATAATGATCTCCTTATATGGTATTTGGGTAGTTTTGACCTGTAGAATTAACTTTTTGAAGTGAGTTATGCTCAAGGACTACTTTCAATCTTTAGGGTTAGTTAAATCCCAAGATATAATAACAAGCCAAACTTATCCTCATCTTAGAATAAGCAATTTTGGGCCACTTGTTTCATATTGCTTCAATGCAGATGTCTTATCTTGAGCGTGGAGTGTATGCTAGAATTTCGAATCCAATAAATATATGGATAACTATCTCCTTATATGATCTTAAACAATTCTCACATCTAAAGTTAGCTTTTTGGATGAATTAAGCCCAATGTCTATTTTTAAAAGATATATCGAAGTCAAATTTATCAAAATCAACTCTAGACATTCTCAATTATATAGTTATTCTCAAATTCATACATACATATATATATATATGAAAATCCTTACAAGAATATACCATTGGATGAAAATATTCTAGAGCGAGGTCATACTACCTTGTTAGTTATGAATCATTTTTTCAACTTCTAGCATCACCATATTCTCATTCACTATCTCAATCTTTTTTTTTAAATGAAAAAAATGTACCAATACAAAAAAACTAATATTTAATTTCTCCGATATTTTTATCAAAGTGCATCTTGTCACTTAGTGGGGTTGTACTTTTCAAGTCATGTGACACAAGCAATGAGTTTGAGAAGTGTGGACCCATTAAAAATTGGAAAGTTAAAACAGAGCAGGAGGAAATGAAACCAGTGGTTTGTTTGAACTTTGAAACAGTGATGAGGCCAATAAATTATATAAATGGGGGACTCCACAAATACAATCACATCCCTTTCTTGAAAAAGGTAAGCAAGAAGGTATCTACCTTTCAATTTTGTTGCTTCTTCCAGCTCTCGTTCTACTATTTATATGTATTATGTCCACTTCCTCCTCCTGCTCCCACTTCCTATAAAAGCACTTGGTTTTTTTTCTTTTTCTTTACTTCCCTTAACCTTGGGCCTTACGCTGCCCAATTACTTCTAGTTACTAGCCCTTTTTTACTCTAAGTAGTTGACCGCTAAACTCTATTAAAAGGGTTCTAAACATTGTCTTTATTGGTGTTATATTTATTTATTTTTATTTTTTAATGTTACGTGTCAGGTACGGAGTTAAAATCATCGTATGTACATCAGGGTGACTAGGAATGCAAACGTATGGGAAGCTTGATGAGACGGTTGAAATGGTGTTTTGAGTTCGAATTTGGTTCGTATGAATTTTGAATAGAGCTCTAGTGCAATAATTCAACCCATTTTTTTTCAAACATATGTGTATATTTAGTCATAAAAAATTAAGTTGAAATATTCATAAAATAATTGAACTTTTTAAACTCGAGTTCGAACTTATGGATTAAGCATAGTAAATAATTCACGAGGCCAAAGTTGAGTACAAAACTCAAGTCTATGACTGGACATAGATCAAATTAAACGAACCAAATCAAACTGAGCTCAAATCTCAATTTCTCAACTAATCGAAATAAAGCCCCATAAAGTGATCGAGGCTCTAATCACGGTAACTTTGTAGTAAAATGGAAGGGCAGGAAACACATAAGGCCAAAAGGTTACTAGTAACTAAATAGGGAATAGTCACTTTCCCACGTAGCTACGGCATGGGAAGGTTAAAGCATTTTCTGGCCCAGTAATCTGGCAGTAAATGAATTACTATTTTTGCCTACACTTGACACCTCTTTCATTTTTCACAGTTCATCATTAGCTTCTGTCAACGAACCCCTGACATCAGAGAAGTTGAAGTTTCCTGTTTCCTCCTCTAGGGTTCATGATGAAAAATGTCGTAATTTTGAGGCACAAAAACATTATTGTTCTCATATTTTTGTTGCAATGTCTAGTTGCCCGGAGTCCTCTTTTTAAATTAAAATAATATTTTATTTTTTATTTTTGTGTTAGATACATATCAAATATATTAAATCTTACTGATATAAATATAAGATTACAGATATCATATATTTAACAGATATCAGCACAATCCACAATGAAAAAAAGAGATAAACATCGACTGGAATCGAATATTTATGCTTTATGGTGTTCGATTTTGTCTTTAAAATTTAGAAGAATTTTAAACTGTCCATGATTAATCCAAAATGACAACATATTTTTTGGCAAGCCTCTAAAACATTACAAAATGAAAATAGAGATATCCATTGTCTAATTTATAATTTGGGCTCAACCGATTCCAAGGTTACTCACTTGGTCTGACTCATTGCCCAATGACAAAAAATATTTATAATTCACGAATCACAATATTAAAATACTGCCATAATTACAAGTCGAACACCACCATTTATCATAATCACCCATCGAACCCGGTTTGGCTCCACACTGCATCTCGAACCCGGCTCATGTCCCGGCCCTTGAGTGTTCGCCCGACGCCCTCAAACACCGAGTTGGCAGCCATTTTCCGGCTCCGAGCCAAGTATTCGTGGGGAGGTACCATCTCCGAGTCGTTCAAGCCGTCGTCTGAGTCATGCAACGACTCAACCGAGCCAACTAGATAGATCTTTGACCAATCAGGCACGTTCACTGGTGCTGACGTGGCCATATTTTGGCCACGTGGAGATTCTGCCACGGTGTCCTGTGGACGGAATTGGTGTACTATCCTCCGTGTTGCGGCGTTGCTGGAATCATCGAAAGCCAATGACAAGCCGCCAACTTGATGGCGGCTGGCGCGTGGAGCTCCGCGACGGCTCCTATAGCAATTGAAACTTCCGTTACTCTCCGCGTTGGCGAGTAAGCTAGAGTGATGATCATCGCCGTTGACCGTGTCATCAACCACCGACCAAACGTCTTCTTCTCCCAGCTCCGATGCACCATTCGCCGTTCCTTGTTCCTGATTATAATTAGCAAAACTTCCGAGATAGCGTTCGCTGCGACTGGTGGTTAATTTTCGACCTTTTGCCATTGATTAATCACTAAGCAGATTAACTACTTAATAAAAACCCTGATTTTCCAGCGAGCTAGTCGCCGGAATATTGATTTTGTATCAGAGAAACAATTCTATGCAAATAAATTTGATAGTAGTACAGCTCGGGTGGCCGGAATCTAGAATTTCCGGCAACCCGAAAGGGGAAAAATAAACATAAAAAATGATATATGCAAATATGTGCTTACGTAAGTGCAATTTTAATGCCAATACACAGAGACTCCAACTTGAAAGACTGCGGTTGTATATATAACGTTTGATTGCATAAGGAGGGTGGGCCCACCTGCATTTCATTTGAATTTGGGTTTCATTTTGTCTGCATTTCATGAATGCCAAAATAAGGACAAGGCAAGGATGTTGATAATTAGGATGGGAAGATCAAAAGATGAGTGCAAAACTGTAAAACCAAAAAACAACTTCCATGCCTTGCTGGTGGTGATCGGGGTAGCTCCACGGACGGCTGGAAGCGCGTGTCAGATAAGTGCCGGTTACCTGTTACCAGAAGGAAGATTTTCTTGTCAGGTAATTGAGTTTCTTAAATATGTGATTTATGATGACATAATTTTGCCTGTTACATAAATAATTAACTATCATGATATATATTTCTATCCAAAAAAAAAAAATCCTGATGTATGATTTTGAACGAAGGCTTCAAAAAGAATAGCCACCGTACATTTAATTATATATTTTATTTATATATATCATTCACTTATCTCATCAAATAAAGTAAATTATTCTTAAAAAATTCGAATTGGAAAAAGATGTTAGTCATAAAGGAAGAAAGAATAAAAATTAATTGAACGCTGGTGCAATGATTATAGTTGATGAAATTAATGTTAATAATATAATCTATATGTGGTTAGTGGCATTTATGCCTGTGTTAGGGTGGAAAAGAGTGGTGAATTCTTTGCAATTTCTGAATCATTGTCAAGCTTTTGACTTATCAAGTGCATAATCTTTTTCTAACTTGATCCCACGACCCACGGGGACATGGGCCCTAGCTAACCTGCTGCCAATCAGTCTTTTTTTGACACATGGATGACGCAAAAGTATGGGCCCCGCAGCACGGGTCACATCTGTCCACGTCAGTTGAAGTGACAACCTGTGTTACAAAAAGTTTGGGATGTAGCCATGATATCTAATTGAACTTCTTAACTTCGTATTAAGTTAATTACTCTCTACAATTCACCGTATGAGAAATGAGAGAGTGAAATTGTGCGTGTTTATCAAGTAGAAAATAGTTTTAAAATTATGTCTAGTTGCATTGAGATACTAACTTGTTTGAAATACCAATGAACCGAACCTATTCACAAATTACAAGTGATTAACTTTGAGGTTAAAGGATTTAAAATTGACTAAACTCAAACCTGATACGTATAAATTTCGAGCCAAGTTCAAGCAATTAATTCTTGGTTATAAATCTGTGACCATCTTTTAAGAAAGTACATAAATATAAAAGTACTTATAAATATTTAATATTTATAAAATAATTAATTTCTTGAGCTCAGATTCGAATCCATAACCTGAATATAATAAAACAATGGAGCTTGAATCCAAGGCTTTGTTTTTGACAAAATTTAAGCCAAACGAACTGAGTCAAGCTTCAGCCCAAATACCCAATTTTTCTTAGCTCAAACCCCAAATAATAGTCTCAACTAGTTTACGTCCCTAATTCAGCCTACATTTATAGTGAAAATTTTATAGTAAGATCTCATTTACTTTATCTCAACAACCCCGACTCGTTTGAAATACAATAAAGGTTGATATACTATGAGACAGATAAGATAAGAAATCATGTTGGTTGATCATATTGTTTCATATCTAAGTATAACTATGCATAAAACATATTGAAAGTACTAAAGCGATTGGTTTCCAATATAGGCTTATTAGTCCCAACCCTATTTTGTATGTGGAAGGTGCAAAAAATAAATAAAGAGGAGTGTCTTTCGAGAGCCATATTGGACGGCTGAGAATTTGCTGGCGGGCCCGGAGAATAAGTTGTCCTAATGGAAATAAACGAACAACCTTATCGTGAAGATTTCACTATCAATGGGTCACTCAGCCCTCAAATTAGAAGGGTCCCTCCCTCCAAAATTATGCTAACTACCTCAAGCTTATAGTCTTGAGGCAGTTATAGACTTATAGTAGCGAGTAATTATATAGAGAGTGAGCTCGCTTATTGATTTCTCTATATATATTTCTGTATTATGATTGGCTGCATTTTGACAAGTGGGTTGGACCCACGACCTGTACATCTTGCAAATAAATGGTGCGATTTAGGCATGGTTGGGCTAGGTGGGATGGTCCTTCGCTTCGATTGACTTTGATGTAGAGTTTTGGATATTTTCAATCCAAATCATACGTTTCGTGATTATGAAATGAATTTGAATTTATACTCAGTGGATTAAAAGGAAGGTACAATTTTTTTTTTCTTTTCATTTTTTTTCCTTCTGGAAAAAAGAAAATATATAGATAGTGACCAACATAACAATCTCATTTTGTAGCAATGAAGACAAGACTTGACTTGTCACTATGAGTTGTCGGATATGAATCGAATTACTGTCTAATTAAATGAGTCAGTATTTAAACTCAATTATTGCTTAAATGACGAGATTAGATGTCATAATTCGTCAAAATTGTTAAAATAACAATCAAATTGAAGTCTTTTCATCTAAAATGAAACTAGTTCACTGACTGCAATTGCAAGCGAGTTTGAACCCTGAACTAAAATAATGAGCAACAAAGATGTACCAACAATTCAATGTTAGATTCATCTTTGTACATATTGTGGTTAATTTTTACATTGAAAATTGACATTTAACTATTATGCAGCTAGTAGCTAAGGATCCATCCATGAAGAACCCTAGTTAGGAGAATCATGTAATTAATTAGACAAATATACCACTTTTGAACCATAGTGCATTGTGAAGTATGATGGCAACGTTTTATATTCATTGAACAATTCCAACTGTCAAGTACTTGAAGATACCTCTTGCTTCTCTTCTTCCAGGTAATGAATCCCACAGCTAATAACTTTCACGAATTTTAATATATATATATATATATATAAAGAATTGACCAATATAAAAGCAGTCCTTCAACTGACCTTTTTTCAAGTGGCCATCACAAACAATGAACCAAACTACGTACTCAGACATCAAGTGATGGAGAGTTCTTACTGCATGTTTATATGGATTGTTGAAATGACGGAAGAAGCATCAAAGTACAAACTTTATAAATTTTCAACTTCATATTATTGAAGCTATAGATATTCGGTGGGTATAGACCTCAACTTGTGCTCTCCAATTACTGCTCTCTTTGCAACAACGACATGCACTAGATAGAACAGTTCAATTTGATTTAGAAAAGGGTTGGAAAATTTACATTTTATGTATTTTTATATTAGTGTTGTTTTTGTAAGAGTTTGGGGTTAAATAGTGTAAAAACTTGGATTAGAAAGTAAATTTTTGTATTAAAATATTATTACTTATAATTATTTAAGGGTCGAGGTCGTAATAGTATATAGTGGATTATGCCGGAATTCTTGAATATTTGACAAGATCTTGACTTCAAAAGTTGGGATTTGACCTGAAATAATAATACTTGTCAAGTTTGTTAAAGTAAGCCTTCAATTATAATCCTATTATCTTAAGTTAGATAAGTGTCTAAAGAAAATATAAGACAAAAGAATGCTATACATAGAGCAAGACTTATCATATATTAGGAGTTTACCTTGTTTGTAAATGATGACCTATTTATAGTGTACAAAATGTACTATCTCATACGAATTCAATGGCGTTATCTAGAAACCTTCATAAATTGTCAAATCTGTGATCTCTAGTTTTGATCGTATTTTTGTGAGTAAGGCAGTTCATGGCATCTTGAATAAAAAAAGACGAAGATCTTGATTCTATTTCAAGGATATTCCCCTTTCTAGAGACATTTATGTCATTTTATATTAGGCCTTTTTCGAGTTTATTGCTCATACCAACTATTAAGACAAAAAAAAATTATTTAAAACAAATTTACAACCTTTACCTTGTTGCACTGTAAAAATTGATGTAAAACTAACACCACAATGTCATGTAGCTTTCTTAGAGATGTACAAAATAAAAGGAAAAGATATATTATATAATATCTTCTTTGATAGGAAAAATATATATTATATTATGGAATAACCACAAGAGCAAGGGAAATGGAATCTTAGGGGGCGAGGGGTCGACCCAGTGACCCACCACTCGCGTCCACAAAGAGGACATGACAACCTAAAAGAGCAAGCACCTATTTGCTAGGCAATCACGACATATGTATTTAAATATACATGAAAGGAATATGATGGAGCTCAATTCATGGTCAAATGATAATTTTATAATAACATTAATATGTTATAATTTTATTTACTATATATTTTGTGTATATTCAAATTTATTATGGTATAAATAAATTCAACTGTATTGAAGTATAGTAGCATTCACAAGTTACATTAATTAATTGCCAACAATATCTCAACCTTTAACTACCACGGTATTATAAATAGAGTAAATGTTACTAAGCCACCTGAACCATGCTTGTTTTTGCACTTTGCAACCTAATCAAAAAAACGTTTCACTTTGCTACCTCAACTTTGCGAAAATTTCACTTTGCAACCTCAGTACATTTTTTGGGGAATATTTCACCGGAATATTCCAACACTGAACACGTGTCTTAATATGAAGATAGAAAAAGTTTCACTTTGCCACCTGAACTTTGCGAAATTTGCACAATGCCACCTTCCGATGGCATATGTCTACCGAAAAATATACTGAGGTTGCAAAGTAAAAAATTTCGCAAAGTTAAGGTGGCAAAGTGAAATATTTTTTTGATTAGGTTGCAAAGTGCAAAAACGAGCATAGTTCAGATGGCTTAGTGACATTTACTCTTATAAATATTAAATATCTTGCCCGGCGCTTGGCCGAGTGTTGTAAAAATTGGCTACCTAGAAATAAAGATTCCTCATTGCACACTTTTTATATATGTCTCCATCCATCCTCTAGGTGTCATAAATTCTTATGTTGATTTTGCTAGCTAGATAGGATATTCCTCAATAATTCCTCTAGTATAGTTTTCAGGGGCACTCCTTGAATTCTCCCACAAGGGAGTCGCAATTAAACAGAACTTCAAAATTATGAAAAGTTACGATTAACTAATTATAAATTGACTTAAAACTTTTTTATTTTTTTAATGTAGGATAAACTTAAATATTATTATTATTAATTAAATATAATTAGTATTCCAAAAGAATTGACTTTGCTCGTTAACCTGACAAACCGCCTCAAAAAGTGTCAGAACTCAAGTTTGAAGAATTCGAACTTGAGCGAATTCGAGTTTGATTAATATAGATTCCGTGTCTAATTTGAATCAAATAATTCATATCCATAAGTTTGCAAGCTCTTTCAAAATAGAATTCACATATATATATATATATATATATGTGTGTGTGTAGTTGTCAATAATTATAAAATATTCGTAAAATAACAAAACTTTTTAAGCTTGAGTGCAAATTGATGTGGCTCGAACACAATAAACTTGAGTCTATGTCTTAAACACAATTTTTATCCATTCATCAAGTTCAAATTATAACTTTTTAAAAATGGTTAAAACTCGATTCAACTTCACTCGATGATATGAATCCTGAATAAGATTGTATATAGGACATAAACACCCGTTTTAAGGAGCATGCAAAGGAGTTGCAATACTTAGTCTGTTCTTGGAAATCAAGGGGAAAATATTGGTGCATTATTTATTCAGAGATTAGAATCAGAATCCTACCTGCTATATGGCGTCAACCGAATCCCATATGAAATTGTTGTTTAACAGATAGATTCATTTTCTATTATTGCAAAATTGGCTTGGTGGCTCTTAGTTAATTTAATTTACAGATAATATGAGTACTTGTATTGGTCATCAATCAAAGAGGTCTGATTTTTTTTTTAATTAAATAAAGAAATTTGGCGTAACTAATTTAATTTAATTTAATTTAATTCCTGCCGAGGTACCTTTCGAAGATTTGGAATAATAGTTTAATAATATTGACATGACAGGACACAATGTCACAGTGTCTCCACTCTAGGCTCTGTCAGTGTACTCTAAAATCGTTGAAAACGAGGTTGATGGTATAAAAAGATATGTTATTATTGTAGTACTTTATATATATAAATAAATATTGTAAGAAAAATAAAAATTAGTGATAGTATATTAAACATGGTAAAAAATTTTATTAATGAATATGCATGTTAAGTTATAATAAAATTTTATTTCGTCGTAGCTACTTTATTATAATTCATAAAGAATTAGTGATAACAAAATTTTGTAATAAATCACGATTGCAGAATTTATTATCACTAAATTATACTATATATATGCTAGTTGTCAATAGTAATAACTTAAAATGTTAATTTTTATCACTTATATTATCATATTCCAAGACATTTTTTAAAGTTACTTATTATTATTATTATTATTATTATTATTATTATTATTATTTCACGAATTTGATTCACTACCATGCCTAAGTTTTAAATAAAATGCAGCCGTAATTATAAAATTTGTAGCTAAATGTGATATTTAAATTCCTTGTCACCTGCTCAAAGATAAAAATTGTTTGCTAGAATAACCAATAAATGTTGTTTCAAATAAAAGAATAAAATCAGCTAAATAATCACAATGTATACATTATTAGGAATATTATGTATTTATTTGATGAGATGAAATCTCAATGTGATCGGGCCTACTGGATGAATTATTAGTTTATTTTTATGAGAGATAAATGATTACTTTCAATCATATATCAATATCATTACATAAATACATATTAAAAATTAAATATATAAATTAAAAACAATTCAAATATTCTAAACTATCGTTTGATAAATAACTATTACATTGTGATAGACAAATACCCATGTGCTGCTAAAAGAATTTGATCTGTTCTTTTCCTATAAAAAAGGGAGGAAATGTCGCTTCATCCAAAATGTGTGATATTTATTAGTCTATTTTTCGTGATGTCATATATCAACTATTAAAAGATTCCTTGGATCATAGGCTTCAATAATTGTATCTTTGGGCACCAAACAAAATATAGTATAAATATGGAGATCTATTTAGTTTTCATTATTATTTTCTACTTTTATATTTTTATTTTATTTCTTTTTTTGGTATAATTATAAAATTAATCTTGTAATTTGATCATACTAGCAAAAACAGACATTAACTTATCGAGCCGAAAAAATTGCCTTGTAGTTTATAAAATTTTTGCAATTTTGATTTTTCCATGCTCAATTGAACTTATTTTTCAACCCCTTTCTGACATGTATTTTTTTTTTTTTTTGGTATGTTTATATTTTTTTCTCCTTTGCACAGGTGACATTTCATCTGAATTTAATGACGCCAGGATTAAAGGGAAACATCCTAATTGTTGTTCCATGAATGATTTCTTGAATAAAAGTGGTAGATACGTCATACGAGAGATTATGATTGATGTTGAATATTAAATAAAGTTAATAATATAGAGTATTAATTAAATTATATCAATTAAAAAAATTATATAACTTCAATTTGATACTAAAGCACTTGGGAGTTATGTCCCCCACAAAGAAAATCAAAATGATAATATCGATGTCACCATTTACCAATCACAATCTCCATAAATAAAATCATAAAAATGCTTAAGGCCCTATTATTTAAAAAGAAAATAAAAGACCTAGTCTAAGATTTAAAACGAATCTTTCAATCACCAAAGTTTATGACTGTTTATAATATGTAAAAATATAAAATATAAAAAATTAAACAAAAATTATTTCTGAAAAATAACCTAGATGTTAGGTTCTACTAATCGTGAAAACCAGTTTTAGGATATTATAAAATTCAAGTAACAATTTTAAATTTTCAATATTTTCTTAGATATTTAACAAAAGGGATAAATTAAATTAAAATACCACAATTTTAGCTTTAGAGAGCGAAACAGATATTTCTGTCGCAAAAATCAAATTTCTTGTGGTGGAATAAAACTCATCCTTCTTACTAATTCGCATATTAAAATATTTATATTTTGCACTCGAGTGCTATTTTAATTTCCCTAAAAAAAAAAAGAACTATTTTTATTGAGCAATCACCGAATAAAAATTATATGATTATAAATTAAAATTTAATCTCATCGCCTACCAGTCAACAGTTTTTAATCCCAATCCATTCTAATGTTTAATTATTAAAGTTTAAAAACTATTTAGATAATTAATGCCCCCTTTAATCAATCCTAAAAGGCCTGACGATGAAGATTCCTGATTCCATTTTGGTGGTCTGAATGGACTATATATTCCTGTCTGTATTAGGTAATAATCATCGAAATCTTTTTCGGGCTTCTGTTAACACTAGGATAATACATGACGAAGGATCACGAGAATCTGTTCAAATTAGACATTATAAATATAGTATTAATCTTAATCACGAAACTAATGACAGTCTAGCTTCCACTCGAACTAATGTATCAGGACTAATTATTAACCCTTTGGGAGAATATTGCCCTTTCAAAGGAATACACCAATTGTCAAACTTTTAAGCTCAACCGTCCAAAATGCTTGACCAAATATCTCCCTAATTATATTATATTATGATATTATCTATGCTAATAATTAGTGAGTCTTGAGGGTTTGTGTAAAATAATTATATAGTATTATTAATCATCAAAATAGGTCCAAGCAATCTTTAAATACAATTTGGGATTGGGTTATCTCGATGGAGAGGGTGATTTATAATGGAAGGTTATAATAAGTAATTCTAATTTTATTTGTATTCTTTGTGTTAAATCCATCACAAATCATGAGAAATCATTTTATTTCATCAATAATGAGGCCTTGACAAAGATATCATTTATGATAAGGTGAGCTTACCATGATCTAGTAGGTCTACATGCCTAAATCTTGAGTTTCTTGTTAAGATTCAAATTGATCTAACCGTTAGATTATACATGCAGGATTAAGTCACGTGTCTGAGAGATAAATCACTTTGCATAACTCTACAAATAGCTAGAGTTTCTCACTTATCAATTTTAGAAGCTAATAAGATTTTTCTTTTTTTAAAATAAAATTTTATCAAACATTTCAAGATATCTTAGACGTTTTTAAACATTTTATAAGATATTTTGAAGAGTTCATTCAAGCACCCTCTTACTTATGATTACACAAATAATCCCTAGAGTACTAAATTAAGGTTGTATTTGCAATAGATTATTCAAATACATAGTCACCTATTTTTGCTAAAAATGTTAAAAACATATTATAATTACAAGTATTTGGCTTTTGGAACCTATCCAATAATTTACTGTAAGCCAACGAAAAATATAGGTATTTGGAATATAATCACCCAATTTTATTAGGAATAGCTTACAACACTTTATACATGTGCTTGGACTATTTATTAAATCATAGATTATCATTTATTAATTTTAAAGATCTTTCAGTACAAACAAAGCTTTTTTCTTTCTTTTCTTTCTTTTTTTTTTTCCTTTTTGAAAGAGATATGCGATTATATTAAATCATACATTAATATCATTATATGAATATATTTTAAAGAGCAAATACATGAATTAAGCACAAGTCAAATACTCTAAACTATTATGCAGTAGACTCATACACTACCAGTGGAATTCAAACCTACATGTTTCCTATGAAAGGGGGAGATGGTGCCATTTTATTCAGAAAATAACGGCCATAAAGAGAATTTCTATATGCTAAAAAAAAACTTTCAATAACTCATAATTTGATAAAAAATTTTATAAATTAATTGCAAAAATAACCCAATTACATCAAGAATTAGTTTAACCAACTCATCTCTGTGTTTGTATTATTTCTAGACATTTATAGTAGTTAACAGGGACAGTTAACTGAAAGCAATTGTAAGCATGTCTTCCCCACTTGAAAGCAGTATGCCAAAGATAGTGGTTCTCTTGGACATTAGGTGGGGATTTCTTTGTGCCACTAATGGTATCACTGTCCCCTAAGAATGAATTATTAATAATTTGATATGTTTGGCATCTAATTAACATTTAAATAATTAAATTTTGTCAAAAGTCACTTTCATGGGTCTAAACCATAATGAATATGTCATATTATATAATATTGCTTTGCTTTAATTTTCATTAATATATTCTGCTATGATTGGATTTTATATATTAATGAGAATCAAGGATTAATCAACCACTTGCTGTGGAGGGATTTATCCTCCATTATTGTTTATGAGATAATTTAGGACTTGTTTGGTCCTGTTTTTATTTTAAGTTTCATTTTTTTTTTTTGGTTTTAAGATGTGAAATGATAATTATTTATTTTTGTGTAAAAATAAAAATATATATGAAGTATGATAGGTAATAGGATGTAATTATTAAATTAAGAGTTTTTTGGCATAAAATACGTGTGTTTATTTTTAAAAAAAAAATATTTTTAATAATTTGGGATGATAATGGGTATTTGATCTCAAATAAAATTTGATTTTGATTGAAGTGGTATAGGATAGTAAGATATGAGTAGAAAGAATTTGAAATAAAAATAAGTAATATTTCAATAATATACACACACACACACACAAATGATTTTAATTTTCAAATAATAGAACATTGAAAAATGACATGGAAATACAATAAGTCGGGCACTTAAAAACTGGAAATATTTTTTCCATATTTTCCCCTCCCCTTTCTCTGCGGTACGGGTCGATACTTCGTTTAAATGGAACTGAGATCCAATCCATTGGGCCGTTATATTAATAGTTAGGGCCGGCCCTTCAACTCATGATTCATTTGTAGTTGCAATTAATATAAGGGATAGTCTTTTTTTTTTTTTTTTCCTTCCTTTCCCTTAAAGCATTTTTGGTTGAGCATATAAGATCCATAAAATATTCTTTGTTTTTCTGTAAAGACATTTTATTATATTTTGAAATAAGATACTGATACCATTTTTTTTGTTTTAAATAAAGAATTGATAACTTAATTTAATATTTCAACATGCTCTACTAATTTTAATCATATGTCATAAAGTATTTTGTATTTTTCTTTCGTAAAAGATCTTATAATCTTCCCAAATGAAAGTTTAGGATTTTATAAATTTCTTTGTGTCTTTTTTATGATAAAGAGTTCATAACTTATTTTTAAAATCTTAAAATATTCATTTGATTTTAATAATAAAGTTAAGGACTTATCGTTACTAGCATCCCATACATTACACAATCTTATTTTGTCCAAATATTTCAATAATTTATTTTGTTGAATAAGATAACATTTTGTAAGCTCTAAAATATCTTGAACACTATCTATGAATTTAAGCATGGTGCATTTAAGACTGTACTAAATTTGAATAAAAAGGTGAGTAGTTAAATTTAAGGGATGATTACTACTGCACTCCAAGAGATTTGACATAATTACCAAACATCTCATGAGATTTGAATAATTACTATTACAGATCTTATCGTTAATCCAATTAACACATAATTACACGTAAATGTAATTGTAATTATTCGTCAACTGACTTCACATAGCCAGTGTAATAATAATTATTCAAACCTCATGAAATATTTTGATAATTATGTTAAACCTCAGGGGTATAGATGTAATTATCCATAATTTTAATGAAATTGCAGTATTACAAGAAAAGAGCAGGGAATTAGGATGACTGGAGATCAGATCAAGCATCATACATAGGATCCTTGTATTCTAAGAACGACAAAAGTGACATCAACAACAGTTCAGAAGAGAGGATTTCCTTTTGTCTTCGTTATAATTCTTACACCTTTTATCATGGAAGTTTGATGAAAAGGGCCCCCATTGAAAGATGCCAAACGGGAGAAAAGAAAGGTAAAACAAACAAATGAAGACCTACGGCATTCAGACATGAGACATCTCTATCTTTCGATGACCTTCTGTAACCACGCCTGTCATAATTTTATTCTACTATTTCCATAAGATTTTCCCATAATAGCTTTCTTAATGTTGTATCATAACCAAAACAAGATAGAAAGAAGAGAAAATATATAGTATCATGTCACAATCATTACCTTTAACTCCTTTGTTTGAGTACATTGCGCAAAAGCATTTTCTGACTTTCTAATTTGGCTTCTAGAAGGTTGGCGGCCAAACCATTCCTTCGGATTCCTCGTGGCCACTCAATATGGCCTTTCATAGCTCGAACGACATGTGGATTTCTATGCTCCGACGACGGCCATTGACACTCTGTATTGTGACCTTCGAGTGCCCCTTCGCCTGAAACTCTTTGTGAAGATGCCATAGATATAGTCGAGGATAGTGATCTATTTGAATGCGTTCGACTCCCATCGAAGGGAACTTTCTTGCAAGTGTCTTTATTTCTGGGAATGGTTCTCTGAGGCTTAGATGACCCTGATTTAATTGAGGAAATTCCACTGGACTCTGATTTCTGAGATTCACATTTTTCATTTTTGTTTTGGCTGATTTTATTCACCGAGTTCTCATTCTCACCAGGAGTCTTCTCAGCTTGAGTCACAGTCTCTTTTCCACTCCCTCCACCTGTTAAGCCATTTGAGACAACGCTTTTTGTTGTAGCATCATTGGCCTTGGGATCTAGATGGTGAATCCGTCCTTCTGCTTCATTTGTATGAGAATCCTTGAAAATCATGGACTTGTTAACTGATTTCGGAAGAATGCATGGAAATTCCTTAACACCTCGGACTTTAAGGGGTTCAAAAACCTGCCTCAGAACTTCTGCTTTGCTCAACAGATTCACATCTGCAGTTGCATTTGAATTTTTCAAGAACGCCTCAAGATCTGCTATGAGATTATCTATCTCGGCATATTTTTTTTCCAAGATCAATTTCGCATCAACTAACTTCATTTGGGCTCTCTCCTCACGCCAAACCTGAGCTATTTGCAGCATTTTTCTTGCTTCTTCCACTTCCTCCTGAATTCTTTTTTGCTGATTTCTCAACGTCTCCATTTCGGCCTTATTTCCTTTAATCTCATTGGCTAGCTTATCACACACATCTTCCAACAACTCTCTGGCTTTCTTCTCTTTTTCGATATTCTTCATGAATTTCCTAGCTGATAACTTGACTTCAGCAATATTGTGCAGCAATTTTGAATTCGCAATATCTATCTTTTGACAAATTTTTCTTTCCCTTTTAACATCATTCTTCAAGTTCTTGAATATCAAACGCAATTTCTCTTTCTCTGTTCTCATTGATGGTTCCCTTTCTTCATTGAACTTCTTCATGCAGTATTTGTGTTTCGGGCGGTCATCTTCAGGTTCATTCCTACGGTTTTGAGTTTTAGACTGTTCAGTCCATCTAGAAGACACAACTGAGGCAGTTGCGATCTCTCGACTTTTTTTATTCTTCCAATGGCTGAGAAAATAACTAACATCATCTGATGTTTTTGAATTGCAGTAATCCCATTTTGTAACTCCCTCCGTTGCAAGTTTATGAATCGGCATTGATGAACATAACTAAGATTACAGGTAAAAGACAATAGAATTACAATGTTTGGCAGAGACTCAAAAGGATTAGATTATAATTTTTATTTTTATTTTTTTTGTTTTCTCTTCTGATTTTTATCATATGAGGATTAGATTCAAATTTAATGATTAGTACTCCAGGACTAACAGACAGAATTTAAACTTAAGCAGAGTCAAAATTAAGAGATTAGCATTTGGATCATATATTCCTTCATCAATCCTCATGTTAATACTGAATTTTCAAAATTTCCATCAACAAGCATCGATATGCAGTCAAAATTTACAGTCAATATTAGTATAAAACATTTTTTCTACGAAGGGCCTAATTTAAGAATTCATTACGGAAAAAGGGGAGAAACTTTACTTGTACTCGTATCTGCTTTTTGCAATAGAAATAAAGATAGCATTTGCTCATTTATTTCCACGGCACTTATTTCACCAACTATGATAACAAAATAATTCAAACACTATAAACAAAATTTCCAAGAAAGAACAGAAAAAAAGTAAAACGCTACCTGAAATCGAAACCGATCAAATACCCTACATTGCCACCGCAGGCTTCCGCTACCATAGGCTGTTGAAGCCAACCGCCACAGCGCGGCGGCGAGCTTCCTGGCGGAAACCGCCGCCTCCTCTCCACCGCTAGGTCCCCGGAGTAAGTCTCCTCCGCGCAGTTTCCACTCCCGAGAAGGAGTGGCGGCGAACATACTTCCACTCCACCGCCTCCTTCCCTTCCGCCGCCGGCGAGTCCTCCGATCACCGGTAAATTGCTCATCTGAAACCATCAGTTTACCCCAAAATTCTTGGATTCCATTCCCTATATTGATTGAAAATATAACGAACCAGTGGGCTTGAAATTTTGGAAGGTTTATGTATTGGAGTTTACATAAAAAAACACGTATGAGTGTGTGTAAGCGTGTTTTTCAGAGTTCCAGATGAATTTGTCGAGGGTGTTTTTGTTTGCTAATGCATTAAGCACCGAAATCAAAAAGCAGAGTGTGTGTCTGTGTGTGTTTGAAAGTGTGCGCGTGTAAGAGACAGAGGTGCTTTAGGTACGTTGTGAATTGTGATGCTGGTGTAATTTGCATTTACCATGTACACTGAAATTTATGCGCGTTCTTAGGATCTCCCAGGGCCAACCTCACTAATTCTCAAGGCTCATTATTTTCTTTCTATTATTTATTAATGTTCAAATTTATCATTAAATATTACTATTGAAAGTAAACCTTAGACCTAACTTAATATTAGACGGTGACGTGAGAAAATTGTCCAAAACTATATAAGGAAGCTAGAATCCTTGCATTGTTTTGATGTGAGATTCTAACACATCCTGCATATGCCTAGGAATAAACCTATAAAGTGTGGAATAACATGAAATGGGTGGTCCAACTACACTTGGTAAACTAACATTAGGGATAAGTTTCGTTCTAATACCATGTTGAAAATGGACCTTGAACCTAATTTAACAATAAAAATTAGTTTGTAAGGTAAAAACTGTTTAAGATCATATAAAGATGTCACAATCCTTACACTTTCTAACAAATATTCCTTTTTTTTAAAAAATTATTAGTACATGAGGATTTTTTTCAAAAGACGATTCGATTTGTGAAAAGTAGGAAAATCAACATATCGAGTTTGACAAAATTTTGAGGCTTGACTAATTACGTATTATAAGCTTGACAAATTTTTTCCCCCTAGTTATCATAAAAATAAAAAATAAAAAATAAAAAAAAAACTTTTTTTTCCCTTTTTTTTTTCCATTACTCGAGTTCGAGCTTGCAAGCTCATGAAAAATGAACTTATGACTATAGCTCAAGCTCAAGTTGAATTCCACACGGTCCTATTCTCCAGACAGGATTCATTGCAGACATTATTTATTTAATATATCGTTCCACCTACACGAACAATTTCATTTAATGATATTTATTGAAATTTTGAACTACAACGAAATATTACCCTATTTATACTCATGGTAACGGGGGATTTTCTTGATAATGTCGAAAAATGAGAGAGATGAAATAATTTATACCTTGTCTCAATATATTTGATTTGAGTCTACGTAAAATAAGACTTAACATCTCATCAATACAAATTATTTTCTTGTAACTTATAATTTAATTATCAACTACGCGGGCATGATATGCAGTACTTAACGCACAAGAAAAGTTAATCTTAGCCATTTCAAATCACAAAAAATCTAAGTTCTAGAATTCTAATGTATATTGACCATGTCGAATATTTCTATTCAACCAATCTGTCGCTTTGCATGATTTGTCAACATGGAATGATCGTTGGAATGAGTCAGCAGCCATGCATGTTCATTGTTGCTGCTATCCAGGAAGAAATTGAAGGACGAAATAATAATCCTTCTGTTTTTTTTTCCAAATGCGTTCTTGGATTCCAAGCAAGGGCTACAATTCAGGGCCTAATGATGACCTACTTACACCCCCAATTGGAGACAAAGGTGAAACAAGTCATTTTAATTAACTCTTATACACAATTATGTAATGTTATAAAATGAAATGACATCCAAATAAATTAAGAGAAATTAAGGAAAAATTTGTGATGGAAAAGAGAGAAATAAGAAGTCATACTAAAAAAAGACTAATATTGATAACAAAAATCAAGGGATAATGGGAATGTTGTTATTGGAAACTAAGTCTAGGAGGTCAAAATGTGTACTAGATTATAAAAAGATATTATGTAAGCTTAATAAAGATAATACATATGAGATGTGAACTCAAATTCTTAAATATAATAATCAAAATAATGTCCTAATATAATAGAATGTGTGAATTGGTTCAAAAATAGTAACATAAGGCGAGTATTTATAGGTGTTGGATTCAACTATTTGTACAGTGATACATGATATCATCTTGAGATATTCCAGGGAAAAGATCTATTACCATTATTAAGGCTATATCCATGGGCTGTATAAGAGTCCGAATAGGGTCAATCGTTGACTCATAAACTCCACGTCCGAGTCTCCTCTAATTGTATAGTGTTTTTGTAGGGTCCTTCTCTGATCGAGGTCAGGTCGGTTGGGGTCTCGGTTCCCAATCTTTGGACCTTGATTTGAGTTATTTCTTGGGCTTAATTTTGGGTTTTTATTATTTTTGAATTTTGTCTCATATCAAATGACATCTTTTAAGTAATAGTAACATTTTATTTTAATAATGTGTATGATAATGTCCAAATTTGTCATCTGACATGAAAGGTAAACCATTTCAATATATTGTCTAGCCGACATTCATGATATAAGGATTTTATCTTGAAAATGTGGTTTGTTGTGATTAAGAAAATAGTTTGTAAACTATTTCAAATCCTTTATTCCTTCATTATAGAAGAAACCCGACTTCATTGATATATTAAAAGATATAATTTTTATTTTATTGCAATAACAGTTGATAGTGACAAAAATTAATATTCTAAATTTTCACTATTAAGACCAACATTAACCAACATACTAGCTCGCATACAAATTATCATTGTACCTTATGAGAAAAAAAATTACATTATATTACATATAATTAATTATATATCGATAATGATAATTCAAATATCCTTTTTAATATTATTGAACTTCATATTAGCCTATTTATATCAAGCCGTAAGCCTAGGGGATGATATCCCTTATTTCAAATGGTATTTCAACTCCATGCTTTTAAATACATGTCCCGTCTACTGAATATTTTCTTTAAAAAATATTTGGTAGTAAATGCAATATATATGGCATGTATTTAAATGTATGGAATATGAGATGAAATACCATTTGCAATAGAGGATCATGTCCCTAAGCCTGAAGCTTTCACTACACAGTTAAATAAACCCACCCCAATATGGAAAACTAAGATAATCATGACCGTCGAATAATACACATGTCAACATCTAAAGATCGTTAACGGCAATTGTAGGCCATATTTTGAACGTTCACTACAAATTCTTGTGGCCTCAAGTCTATCATATTCGATCTCTTTGCAATTTGTTTTTAAAGTGGGAGTCTTATAAATAGACTGTGGAAAGTTCTTATTTATATTTGACTACATCAAAATTTATAAAAACTTATATATATATATATATAATCGGTAATATCTTCTACACTTTATCATTGATATTTTTTATTTTTCCTTACAACGTGACTTTGTCCTGGGGACCCATAAAGAGAGGGTCAATTAATCGACAAATTCGTTTGGTCCCCAATTAATGCCACGATAGACTTGCAAACTCCATGGCACATATTATCTCCAGTCCCCTTTGGTGCGGTTTCTATAAATAGCCCAGAAGTTGCACAAAGAAAAACGATGAACAGCGACTCTGCTCAGAAAATACATACACTGAAAGCATATATGCAAGAACGCATAGGATTTAGAAAAGCCCGGAATAAAAATATTTATGGGCAACTGTTGTAGACGCGAATCAGCCATGGCATGGGCATCAGTGGATGAGTACTGGGAGGATCCGACGCGACGAAAAGATCCTCCCATGGAAAAAACGTGCCTTCCGGGTGACGATAGCAGAGCTCCCGCAGCTACGACTCCATTGAAGGAGCAGGTGAAGATTAAGATTACAAAGAGGGAGCTCGAGGAACTGTTGGCGACTGCTAGCATGCAGGACGTTCCTGTAGACCGAGTCCTGTCCCAGTTGATCAACACCGCTGATTTTTCCCCTGCTCAACGTCGGCGATCCTGGGCACCGACTTTACATAGCATTGCTGAATAGACTTGTCTCTGTCTATTTTTCTGAGTATCTCTGATTAGTACTTTTCTTAATTTTTTTAATACTTAGGTTTTTAATTTATTTTTATATGATTTTGCTAAATATCTTTGTTGTTATTTGTGATGTTGCGTGAAATAGGATGAGTCACGAGTCACAATTTTCACTATCACTTTTGCACATAAACCAGTTGTAATTACACCAGTACATAGTTGTAACTTAATACAAAAATATGCTGTTCTTATATTTATTATGCAGTTGCGGGTCATGACACCCACGAGCATAAATATATTTTGAGTGTCAATTACCTTAAATTATGATATTTTTTTTTCTCTTAAGAGAGATTGTAGTGATGATTGGCGTGAAATTTGGGACATGATCGCACTATTCATCGAAGTGAGGTAAACGTAAATCGTGGTTTTGAACCAGTGACTAGTAATCACTATAATATTAGGTACTGAGTATGTTTCAATACATTCTTATTCTCAAATTTGAAAGAACAAAGGTATGAACGTGAAGGGTACCATGATAATTTTAAAATATATATACTAGTGGTCGAAATCAAATAATAAAATTACGATGGTAATATATTTAAATTAATAAAACAACCGAGTGTATCAAACATGATATAAGACTAGTAATTACTCTAATCCATTAAAGGTCAGTGTCTCCTAAACTAGTTCACCGTATGAAACGTGGCCTTGTATATAAGGCTTCTTTGCGCCAATTAAGTATAATGGCTCTTAAGAAGGCTTTATTTAATTACTTAGTCCACTCTTAAGGCCTAAGTCATTCTTTTCAAATTATTATTTAATTCTACCACTTAAGTAGTTCCTAAAAACGTGTTTTCTCGAAGATTAGCTGAAATTAGGAAAAGGAGTGTGGAACACGTTTCAAAGGGCGGCATCAGAAGTCAACCGACAGCAGTCTGATTTTCTGACCTTTAATCACCATGGCTGAAGCTTACTTGAAACTATGCTGAAATTAGTTCACGGGAAATATCTTCCCGTTTTGTTTCAAACCCAATCACAGCTAAGTATCATTCTCCAATTGTGTATCTTTCTTACCGCTTTATACCCGAGTTTGGTATATTCTTCTCAGATTTGCCATAAACAACTCCTTGTCAGTCACGAGATGCAATTTTAAGTTTCTTTCTTTTTCGCTGTCCCTTTTCAGAAATTCCAGTCATAAAGTTTGCAATCTTGATTTCATTTACATAATTTCCCAAGAATATGGGCGGCTGTTTCAGCAAGAAAAACCAATACTCGAGTCGAGATGTTTATAGATCGGGAGGAACAGGCAACAAAGGGTATGAACAGAGCCACCAAAATTATCATAAACCATCAACTCAACCCCAACCGGAGCCTGAGAGGCGCCGCCACCCACCGCCACAAACGCCGCCGCAGGCGCCAATCCCAGCTCCGCAACACCAGCACTCCCTTCAAAAATTAGAGCCCAATAACATATTGGGGAAGCCATTCGAGGATGTCAAATCCAAATACATGATCGGCAAAGAATTGGGAAGGGGTCAGTTTGGAGTAACTTATTCTTGTACTGAAATCGCCACTGGGCACCAGTATGCCTGCAAATCAATATTGAAGAGGAAACTTGTGAGTAAAAATGATAGAGAGGATATGAAGAGGGAAGTTCATATTATGCAGCACTTAAGTGGGCAACCAAATATAGTGGAATTCAAGGGTGCTTATGAGGATAAGCTGTCTGTGCATTTAGTAATGGAGCTTTGTCGGGGCGGGGAGCTTTTTGATAGTATTATTGCTCGGGGGCAGTATTCTGAAAAAGCTGCTGCTGGGCTTTGTAGGCAGATTGTGAATGTGGTTCACCATTGCCATTTTATGGGGGTGATGCATAGGGATCTTAAGCCTGAGAATTTCTTGCTTTCGAGTAAGGATGAGAAGGCGATGTTGAAAGCAACTGATTTTGGGCTCTCTGTTTTCATTGAAGAAGGTGATTATACTAACTTGTGTCTGAAATTTCGAGTTATGAAATCGAACTTTATGGGTTATTGCTTTTGAATAGAAGTTTTATTATTTTGAGTGATGAGAATTCTGTTAATTGATCATTTGGATGATGACTCTTTTTAAGTCTTTTCGTTTTAGTTTTTGTTACTGCCTTTGATGTTGATGAGTTGAATTTGTAGACATATAGTAGCATTTTTCTGTTCAGTTATTTTACAGGAAAACAAAACTTCCCTCATTGGAGAAAGCTTTTTCGTTTAAAATGGTATATTAACCTAAAAATAATGATGATTTGTGGACACATTTTCAAATTATAGTGCAAATTTTTTGAAGGCTTCTGAATTACACAATGTCTTTATGCCATCTTGAGAGATGTACGGCGGACACGCTTATAACTGCTAAAGAATTTTAACCAATTCGTTGCATATGGGATAATTACTGGTACAGACGTGGGATGCACATTTTTATGTATAACACCTTGTCAACACTCATCTAAACAGGGAATTGTGTTCATTATAGATACAATTGTTTGCAATTAACTGTTTTTGCTAGTTTATTTACCTGCATTGAGCATTTCCATACCCATTTTTCTCTTATATTTCCCATTATCAACTAATTCCTGTCATTAATTATTACAGGAAAGGTGTACCGTGATATAGTTGGTAGTGCATACTATGTTGCTCCTGAAGTGTTGCGGAGGAGTTACGGAAAAGAAATAGACATATGGAGTGCTGGTGTTATTTTGTACATCCTCCTTAGTGGTGTACCTCCGTTTTGGGCAGGTACGACCAGTCTTGCATTGTACGATGATAATGTTTGTGATATCAATCCTCTAACTGCTTTGTCAACTTCTTTCTTCTGCAGAAACTGAGAAGGGCATATTTGATGCGATATTGAGAGAAGACGTCGATTTTGACAGCAATCCATGGCCCTCCATATCAAACAGTGCCAAAGATCTCGTTCGAAAGATGCTGACAAAGGATCCAAAAAAGAGAATAAGTTCCTCACAAGTACTTGGTAATATGTTCTCCTCTTCACCCAAATTTGGTTATGGCGTCAATGCACAACTAACCTATTTTTTTTTTTGTTGAAAAAATATAAAAAAAGGACACCTTCAAATCCCAGTCATGTACTGAAATTCTGTTCAAGCTGACTTTACTTTTCTATAAAGTGTGAAACAATATAATGAAGAAATTTTGTAATTTATAATTGTTGAATGAGAAACTAGGGAAATAGGTGGATGGGGGTTAAGGGCAATACTTAAGTTTGACATCACATGCTATTTGCTGCTTACATTAATAAATTTCTCGGTTAGTCGTCTTACAGATTCTTACTTGTGGTTTAATTTAATCTGCAAAACTTGCAGACTTCTTGTACAATGATTTATACACCATTTTGTAACTAAACTCATACTTTTTCCCTACCCTTCTCTCCTTTCTCCTGTGAAGAGCACCCCTGGATTAAGGGACAAGCATCTGACAAGCCAATGGATAGTGCGGTTCTCTCTAGAATGAAGCAGTTCAGGGCAATGAATAAGCTCAAGAAACTTGCTTTAAAGGTAAGCTTTTTCTTGTGTATTCATTTCGATATAAAACATACTGAAGCCAAAAGATAGAATAAGCTTGTAAAGAGTTCCGGGTCAAGAATTTTTACCATGTGTATAATGAGGTTATTCCTGAATATTACTTACTCATTGCTGGGGATTCTCTTTACTTAGTCTTTCCATGTTTTGCTGCATTGAAAATTTTCTGCAGGTCATTGCACAAAGTTTATCAGAAGAAGAAATTAAAGGTCTTAAAACAATGTTTATGAACATGGACACGGACAAGAGTGGCACAATCACTTATGAAGAATTGAAATCTGGGTTGGCTCGTCTAGGGTCGAAATTGTCCGAATCTGAAGTTAAACAACTCATGGAAGCTGTAAGCACCACCCTTTCATGCATCACAAAATGCACTTTACCTAACCTTTATCTGGTTCCACTCCTTCCTTATATGCAACTACTCGTACTGTTAATACAGGCTGATGTGGATGGTAATGGGACAATTGACTACCTTGAGTTTATCACTGCCACGATGCACAGACATAAGCTTGAACGAGATGAACATCTGTTTAATGCATTTCAGTATTTTGACAAGGATGGCAGTGGGTAAGCCAAGATTATGGTCTCGTTTCCATATCATTATTGTCTGAAAACAACAGCTTTCCCTATAAATTCTCAAGAATCTTGTGTGTTATTTTGTAAATTCCCGTAATTATGGGTTATTTTTTTCCCCTTCCTGATTCTGTGTTAACTTGCTATTCATTTTAACTGATTTCAGCTATATCACGATGGATGAACTGGAAACTGCTATGAAGGAGTACGGTATGGGGGATGAAGCCACCATCAAGGAAATAATTTCAGAAGTAGATACAGATAATGTATGTTGTCTTAAATTCAGACGTTAAACTTTTGTTATCGTCTTTGTGAACTAGATATAGGAGTTACAAGGTTGCGTTTTACAGGACGGGAGAATAAACTACGATGAGTTCTGTGCAATGATGAGAAGTGGAACAACACAGCAAGTTAAGCTCTTTTAGAGCATTGAAACAGATGCTATTCAAGCAGGACACTTTCAGACACACGATATGGTTCTGCTTGGGACATTGGAATGTCAATAAAGGGTGTAACCCACGTAATCTTCTGGAATTCTCCATTGCTTATCTCTTATGTTAGAAGTTGTGAGGTTTTGTAGTTCATATTGTTTGTAATTGTTGTATTAATAATTTATAATGTATTTTGAACTCATCTTTTTTCTGCAGTTTTCCATTTCTTTATGTGGTAAGAACCAAGAAGTCTATAGTGTGTGAATAGTAAATGTTTGCTTGTAATATAGTTTGTGAATAGCAATGATTTACAATCCGAGTCAAAAGATGCTTGCAGTTTACAACTTATCCAGTTTGGATATGGTAATTTCTTGCTGTCACAATCAGACAATGGACATACATGCAATGCAGGGACATACATTATATAATCCATTTCTGTTATTATATGGATTATGCATATGGTCATATTTGCATATCCAAAGGAATGTTATCTTGATGTACGTACTTTTATTAAGTAAAATTTCTCTTTCATCTGGTGCCCCTCGCTTGATTTCTCCTTACCATGTTGCCATAATGGGCCCCTTATTTGATTTTTATTTCTCATGTCAGATTCTTATGGGGTGTACGGCTAAATCTGATCTCGAATACCTTATGAGATTTTGCATGTTGTAAGATGTTTTTAGAATTTATAAGATGGTAGAACTTTTTTTTTAAAATAAGTTATTGAAATATTTGGATAAAATAAAATATTAGTAGTAATAATTTTGAAATTAACATAGTTTAATTAAGAATCATGTTAAGATTTTAAAAAATAAATTAGAAACTCCTTAGTTTTCTAAGAGAGCTTATAAGGTCTAACATTTTATTCTAAGCTTGTGAGATTTTATTAAAATAATTTACAAAGCACTTTTCATAATTTATAAGATGTTTTGGAGGGCTTATGAGCTCATCCAAACACCCTCTAAAGGGTATTTAAATAAGATTTGTAAGAGCATCTCCACCCCTCTATTTTCTGGGAAGTCCACTTTAGTGCTATTTAGGTTCCTTAAATAGAACCTTAGGTCAAAATTTCATATATAAATCTTAACTTCAAGGTTTTATTTTTCTTTAATTATTATCTTAATCAAAATTTTAATTTTGTTTCTTTTGTTTTATATATTAAAATAATATAAAAAAAAAATAGAATCTTCGAGTGAAGAAGGGAAACACTATTTGGATGGTATTTTCGCTAATGTGAAAAAAACAGAATTTAAAATAGAACTAGGAATAGAAATGCTCTGAACTCTTTAAATTATTTTATTTATAAGATCTTATAAAATATATGATATTTTCTTTTCTTTTAAAAAAAATTATAAAATCCGAAATAAAAATTTTAAGCAAGCTCTTTTAATTTTAGTGTTATTAACTATAAAATTATCATTACAATCTTCAAAATCTTATTTTATCACAACACTTTAATAATTTTTTTTTCAAATAAGATTTAAAATTTCATAACATTCAAAAACATCTCATTATAAGTAAAAGCTTATATGATATTTCAAATAAGTTCAGCCAAAACACCCTCTTAAACCGGTGTTTCTCTCACCAAACACCATCTTATTAGGATTTAGCGTGTTCCTTTGAGATGAAATCCAACCCCAAGACCCAATTGAACACGAATCTTTCTTGCACATACGACATCATGAGTACAAAACATGCAACATACAACATCACCCCTCCATTCCTTACGTACACACCCCACACCCATCACAGAAGGGCATAAATCTGCCATACAAACAGAAACTCCACCAAAGAAAGACCATCTTCTTTTTATGCTAAGAAGAGGTGACATTTTAATGCATTTTATTGGCAAGATTGCACTGTTTCCTAATCTCACCCTTTGTGCCAGTAAGAGGGTTGTTCTCGGATAGGATAGTTATAGCTTTAGCAAACTCCTTGAAGAAATAATCTTGGCTTTTGGCCATTTTCTTCACAAAGGGTTTAGTCCTCTTGTCTGTGGCTAGTTGGTGATCCACAATCAACAATCCCTTGTTGTCCAATATGTTTCTGTAGTAATAGTTGTCAAGTTTCATCGGTGTGCCACGATCATTTCTTACATACTGGACCGCCTTCGGGTCGGGGATTGGATCTGGGCACTTGTGGAGCATGTGCTGAACGTGGTCCGGATTGAGTGATGGATCCACTTCTGGATATAAACGGTGTACCAGTTTCACACAGTGGGTTCGGCCGACACTGTGAGAACCTATAAGGGTAAATAGTGGAGAATTTGTCAAAACCTTAAGTTTTATGTATGGTCCAGCGCATTAAAGCATTGCCCTCCACCATGCATTTTGTGGGGTTTTGGCATCTTAATTGGCATGTATTGTGGAAACAATGGTCACGGGCCTCTTCTAGTTGGGTTTTGGCATCATTATTGGCATTTAATTTAATGTGAAAACAATAGTCACGTGTCTTTTCTAGTGGGGTTTTGGCATCATTATTGGCATTTAATGTGAAAACAACGGTCACGTGTATTTTCTCGACTGGAAGACTTTGATGATACCAAGTTTCGTGCCATATTGAAGGAGTCGGTTGTTTTGAGTCAATTTTTATAAAGTACTTGCCCTCATTTACCTTTCGAAGCGTCTTTCCAAGACAAACTCTCCGCCAAATGCGTGATGATCAGGCAATATCTCGATATGATTTGGCCTCTAATACTCAATCACAAATTCAAGCATCATCACTGATGAAAATTTTTAGTCAAAAAAAGAGATAGTATTGTCTTACCATCACGCATTTGGCAAAGGTTTTTGTCCTAAACAATTACCTCTAAGAGTGAGTCAGGAAACGTAGCTTATAAACCGACTCAAGACTCTATTCTTTCGATGCCGCACACGACCTGATCTCGTCAATTTGCATTCTATTTTTCATCTTAAATGTGAATTGTGAATAAGATATATTCATGAGGAAAAGAAATTATTGGGGGATAAATTTTAGATTTGTACCTAGCAAAGCAACAACTCCAGGGGTGTCAATTCCAATGTTGGCAAACCTCTCAAGAACAACACTCATGCTCTCATTGTGATCTGGCAAGTGCTGCTCTAGTATATCTGCTCTGCTTTTTCTACCATCTCTTCTTCCTGTTTTCAGAGGGATATATGGCCCTCCAAGCTGCAAGTAGATAAGATTGTCGTGAGGAGTATTATTGTAGATTTCAGGGGCAAAATTGGAAATTCAATAGTTAATAAAAAGCTATTTATTTCTGCTATCACAAGTATCCCATCCAACTTTTTATTATGGATTTATAGTTTTATATCTAGTTAAAACATTTATTTTATACTTTAATACTCTCTGCTAGAGTAACTGACTTGACTGTCAGATGATTATCATAGGGTAGAAGCACGATGTGATGCTTTTAACAATGCTTTAACTAAGGGGGTGAGGGGGTGTTTGGCTAAGCTTATTTAAAATATCTTATAAATTCTTACATCTTGTAAGATGTTTTTGGAACTTATAAGATATTAAATTTTATTTTAAAAATAAATTATTAAAGTGTTTGGATAAAATAAGACCTTTTAGCTTATAAAATAATAGTAATAGCAATTTTATAATTAATATTGTAAAAAATGAAAGTGCAAGTGAAAATCTTAAAAATAAGTTAGGATCTCCTTACTTTTCTAAAAAGAACTTATAAGCTCCTAATATCTTATTTTGAAAGCTAACAAGATTTTTTTAAAAAAATTTTGCCAAACACTTTGTAGTTTCTTACAAGCATCTAAACATCTTATAAGACATCTTGAAGAGCTTATAAGCTCACCAAACACCCTCTAAATTGACTGTCGGTGCTATCATCGGGTATAGATTAATGATTTAACAATTTGTTCATGTAATAGATCACGAAGGCATTGTAGCAGCTTGTGTTTTTCATTTTTAAGCTAAAATTAGCCAAAGCTTTTCCATTACACAGGTCGAAAAAACTGTGAAAATCACTTTTTTGACAAAAAACACACCGATAATTTTTTTTAATATTTTTTTATTTTTAATTCCAAACACTTACAATTTTTATCACTCACTTCTACTATTACTCAAACTACTAAATAGAAATCACTTCTTACCAAACACCCTCGGAAACCAACAAATCCTTGTTATTATTATTATTTTGAGGGAACAATTTGTAACAGTTTTGCATATTATGGTACTATACCAAATTTACTCACAACCCCCACACACGCCCCTAGAAACCAGAACACTTCACAGTTCAGGAAAATGAAACCACCTCAGTATTAATATTTCTTGGAACTCTTCTATTAATGGAGAAAAGACAAGAATTTGAGTCAACTACTCAACTAGCTTTCCTTTCAACCTCAAGACTTCTTCATCTCTTGTAAGAACATAAAAACTTGAAAATGAAACTCGAGCATCATTACTAGAATTAAACAATTGAATTTGTTGCCAACAATGATTCTGTACTGAAAAACATAACAGATTTGAGAGTATTACTTACAGCAACAATCCCATCTCTTGCAGACAACACAAGAATATCTGAGCAAGAAACAACACCAGGACACTCCCTCTCCAAAGCTTCCTTAATAGTCTCAATGTACCTAAAGTTCCTCATTCCAAAGCTCCTATCGGTCTCCTTCTCCGACAACATCCTCCTCGTTGAATCCAGCAAAAGGGATGCATCACATGACTGCAAAATTGAAGCCAAATAACTTTAAATCTTGAAATATGCTGTAATAAAATCAAGAAAGTTATATTTCCTCTTTTCTTTACCTCAACGAAACAGTCATGGAAGATGTTTCTAAGCCAAGAAAAAGCAGTGTTCTTGTGGCGCTTATAGAGAAGCTGAACTTGTTCTTTGATGATCTCTTCAGCTTGAGGGCATGAGTCTTTGTAGTAGTTCATGACAAGACCAGGGTTTTCATTTTCTGCAGAGGCAGAAAGTAATGAAAAGTAGAGGATTGCGAGGAAGAACAAGGCTTTGGAAATGGAAGACATTGTTGTGTTTCTTGAAGTTCTACACACTAAAGTGCGTACATAATGGTGTCTCTTGTATGAGTTGGGTGCTACCTTAAATAATGGGGATGAGCTTATGCTGCTGATAAAGATTTGGACTTTTCTTTCCTTTGTTTAAGGGACTCATGATGCTGCTGCTTTTGCCATGTTTCGCCATCTGTTCCTGGGTGGGTGTGTTGAGTGTGTGTATGGACCAGCAAGGGTCATGATCTAGTGATTCCAAACTTATTTTCAAATTGTTTGATAAGATTCATGTATCGAGCTTAAATTCTTTTTATGTATTTATTCACTCATTTGTTAGTTGAGTGTTCTTTAATCCAAGTTAGAGACCAATGTCAAATTGTGTAAACTATACTAGACTCGTGGTAGTCCCATGTTGATAGAATCAATGTTTTGTAAACTATACTAGACTCGTGATAGTGCCATGTTGATAGAATCAATGTTTACACTAGTTAATTTAGATGTCTAATATGTTCATGAGTGAATATAAGAGTTCAAACATGCATGATGTAACGATAGGAGGATGAGGTCCGTATAAGTGCCTCCATTTTTATTCATCCAAAAAAGAAAAAGGAGGGTGCGGGCCAGGGGGTTTCTGAGTAATTGTGCAGTATTTACTGTGTGCCCTAAAGTTGTTTTACTGTATTTGTCCATCTTTGAGAAGCTGATAAGTTGAAAGTTGGTCAATTTGCCATTTCTGTGTTGAGAGCTCCCTGGACCCCAGTTTACCCTAATTCTGAACTTGATTAATCGGTTGGGATTTTCTATATTTTAAAATCATATTTCTTTTCTTATTTTTTATCTTAAATATAATAAGTATATTAAATACTTTTTTATAAAAATAAAGAGTAGTGGATGTTATATACTTAAATGACATCTATATACGATGAAGATACTTTATTTCAAAAGGAAGTTTCAACTTTCATCTCCTTTTTTTTTTTTTTCTTATATACATACTAAATGCATTAAGTATTTTCTTATAAAAACATGAGGTTATAGATATCAATACACTCGGTAAATATCCGTATATTAACATAGGAGATGGAATAGGAATGAGAATAAAAGATATAAAATGATACACACAATACAATCAGAGATAAAATATGAATTTAAAAAAAAAATAAAAATCGACAGTTATGAATCATAGGTAAACAGAGAATTATCACTATGTGTTTTTTTGGAAAGGTGCGTACAATCTTTTCAGATAGTCCCAAAAGGCCAAACAAGCAACGTGAACAAAGGGATCTTGCCCAAATGCCAAGAACTTCTCTGAGTTCGATTTGCTTGGTCTTTTTCGTACTTAATTTGGACTATGGTCTTCTGCGTACTGTAATCTAATAATTAGAGCAGGATGTCCGTATACATAGTTTTGGAAATACAAGGCGACGGTAATGTATTCTGGGCGGGATAATACTACTAATTATTTTTTGCATAAGCTTTAATTAACTAAATATATGTAAACATATGTATAAGTTATATATGAAATTATGAAACCACAATCAAAAGCTTGAATAATATTTTATTATAGACGAGTACCAAAAACACACTCGATTTACTAATTATAACATAATTAATGTATGTGGATGCTTTATTATGAGATATTAAAATGGTAAGTAATGAATTTTGAGTAAGTTGTGAAGTACTTATTTTTCTCATAAATTGCAACTACGATGATTAAATAGAAATATTTTGAAAACATTTTGCAAAACTCGATAACTCTATATCAGTGCTTTATCAAAAAGTATAAATAATATATGATTGAATTTGGTAGGGAAGGCTACTGGTGAGAAGTTGCCATCAAGCCACTCAAAAAGTATAAACCAACATCCACCATTAGTGGCAATATCAATAATGTACACAGTAAGAGGGAAAGTGTCTCCTCTTCTTTATCAAGACAAGAGAAGAAAGTTGAAGAATCAAATATTATCGTAAAATTGTTCTTTCAATAATATAACACACAGATGTTGTTGGAGCTTATGAAACGTTAGATTATACTTTAAAGATGAATTATTAAAATATTTAAATAAAAAAAAATTAGAACTTTCATGAAATTAGTAATGACAATTCTATCAAATTAAAATGGTATGTCAAGATCTTAAAAAGAAATCAAGAACCCTTACTTTTTTTTGAAGGTCTTACAGAATTCTAACATTTTATTTGGAGAATTCAAAATTCTCTTATTAAAAAATTAATATATAATATATTTTAAAATCTTATTCTAAGATAATTTTATGGAGTTAAATAAGCTCCCCCAAACACCTTCCACTTATCGTGCCACCGACAGTCTTAGTTACAGATCACTCTTTCAAATGTCATTATTTTATCAAACAATAATTATGTCTATTTCTTATCACCCACGTACACATCAGTCTTTCAAATGTCTTTATTTAATGAAAATAATACGTATGTACGACTACTCAGTCCCACCACTGCACTCAATATTATATTATCTGAAAGATCTATACAGAACAGTTTTCAAGGTCAAGGGATACTAATTTTTTTTAAAAAAATAATAATAAATAAATAAAATCTTATTTTATCTGATACAATAAAATTTCAATACTCATAAGAAATTAGTAATTATAATTTTACAAGCAATATAATTAAAATTAGGAATTAGGTCTTAATTCATGTCTAGAGCTCAGTGTTGTCAAATACAGTTACAATATCGTATAAATTTTTAAACATTTACAGTATGTTTTTAGAAGTTTGCAAGTTGACATAAAGACACATCCATCTTAATGATTTTTGGCGTAATCTGACTGCCGTTTATTATTATTTTTTCAAAAGAATTCGTGCAATAATTTGTAATTGTGGGACATTACAAATTAATCGTCTTTCTTTCACCTTTATTACAATAAATATTAGTGGCATCAAAAGAAAAGGCACCAGCAATATCGAATTCAGAGGAAGTGGATGTCATTTAAAATAGAAAAGAAAAGAAAAACAAAAAAGGGGAAGAGACATCAGTGTTACTTCCCTCAATGGTATAGGCCCCACCAATCTGGACCTCGATTTTGAAGCATACCCACTGGGATTTTTTGAAAAAAAAAAAAAAACAAAAACACCACATACACACCCACCCACGACACAAAATTGAAAAAGTGGTTGAGAATTGGCTCAGAAAACTACTGTAGCAGACGGATTGTATAACGTAATAGATCAATAATGGTACATTTTGAAAATCTGCAACATAGGGTCATTGAGGACCTATATCATAAGCAAAAGACTGCCAACGCAGTCAGTTGACCAAACAAAAGCATCACTAGAACACATCCCTCTATAGTCTATAGTTCAATACCAGTCACAATGGTTGTAGAGAGGCTTGAGATATTGTGCAGCCAGAGAATGACTTGGATACTATGTTACATAAATTATCCAGTTTGTCCAATGATTCATTAAGCATGTAACAGACACAATATCTGACAAGTTAACACAACTTCTCAACTTTAGAGCGCCAGCTGTTCCTCTAGGTTCTCAAGAATCGCCAACTAACGCAGAGCTTAAAGTTGTCGAAGATCAAAATTGCCAAGAAAAGAGACCCTCTGGAAGAAATGGTGTTACTTTTCTCACCGAGTGGTATTGAATGCAACCAAATCGTGTGTCGCTTTTCATGTGTTGCCTAGTTTGCATCTCACGTCTACAACAACGTGGCGGATATGAGGAGCGTACCATTTTACTCTCTCGAAGTGGCTGACAGTAACCTCCCAGAAATGACCTGAAAGGAGTCACACGTCATCACATGCATGAACTAGCAAGTCCCTGAAGTCATGATTTTGTTTCTGTGGATTGCTATATGAGGTTTGCTGAGATGAAAAATTACTTAGATGTAATCGCGGATAATACCTTCAGATTTAGCAATGTCATAAATGGATTGTACAACATGGTTTGTCCATGAACCCTCTTCCGTATCCTTCACATTCCCGTGGATATGTAACATCCCACCCTCATTTCTGCAATTTTTAATGTTGCATGAGCAAAAGGAATAGCAAACGTGAATTTTAGTGAGAGTAACAGCGATTCAGTCAACCAAGCAAGACAGTAGAAATCTTGTCAATCTGGAAGATCAAGTCAACACTGAAGACATTCTTATACTTTTCCTACACACGAATCAATGCATGCAGACTACGCAAGTATATCGATTTCCCTCCAGCAACAACAATTATTTATATTTGAATAAAATGCAGACTCTTCATCATTTTTTTTCTTTTTTGCCGATTATTTCTACTTTTCATTTTCTAAATAACGGAGGGTAGGCAAAAAAAATCGGGAAACAATAATGAGAGGGTGCTAAAAGACTTACTAACGTGCCCAAGAGAAGAAAAGAGAGACAGGGATAGTGGTGCTAAAATACCTATGATAGGCATACAGCAACATCAGAGTGATCTAGTTTGTTTACCAATTTCAAGTAATAATAATGCTATCCCAAATGTTAAGGAACATAGTGAGAATTATTGTTTTTGCCTACCATCAACAAACGAAATTTAGGTCATGCCAGAATGCATAAAATGATGGTTAAGTAAAGCACACCTTAACGCTCTGACAGCAGTGACCCAACTACACTCACTTGACGGTAGGAGACCAAGGCAGACTCGATCAGCAACTCCCTGTGTCAGATGAAAGTTTTAGTAAACTAGACAACTAATGTACATTCTCATGCACAATCAAAGAAATCTTTAAGGTGATAACTCTCCTCGTCAAAGCACAATAAGTTGTATATCAAATTATCAACTAATGCTTACTCGACGATTACATTTCTCATGTTCGCGTCATGTTGGAACGTTGAGTGGGAAATTTAGCAATGAAAACACATAAAATTTATTGAAACACAGATAAAAATAATAATAAAATAAGCAGAAATATCATACTTTAGGAGCTGTAACTCTGTTATCTCCTTCCAGTACAATACAACGATCAGCCACCGAATTAGCACGAAGATTGCGTTGGAGTGCCTCTATAGCATGGGGATTCCACTCACACGCATACACCATCTTGGCATGGGCCCTGATTACCATGTCACATAAACATGAATTGTATACATGACAAACGCAAATAATCAAATAAAATAAAGACAGACGAGACAATTAAAACATTTTTATGGAAGACCCTACACGAAAGTCGGCAGTATAGTCATCTACAACCACTTATGAAACTAAACACAATTTTGGGAAATAACATACCTCACAAGAAATGGAAGTGTAAAATATCCAATGCCAGCAAACAGATCTACAACCACTTGATCTCTACAGTCAAGATGGGCCATCCGCAGCTTCTCCGAAAGATTGCCCCAAGAGAACATGCACTTGGTGGCATCAAAAGAATAAAGTATGCCATTTTCACGGTGCTCAACCCAGCCATCATCTCCAACAAGAATCTCCAACCTACTGTCTCTTGTTCCAGTCGGTGCAATTTGACCCTCAATATCATCAATACACTCCATCAGCAGATAGCGCTTAACTCAACAAATCAGAACCCATCACAATTTCCATGGGTTACTCTTCAAAATCTTTTATCATGATTCTCGAAGCAGTTTATCATTAGAAACAAATGTAAGTTTTGGCCCAATTGAATAACTTAGGATGATTTGGTCACAATTCTTGTGGCAGACAAAATGTTGTATTCACTGCCTTACAGTCGGATGACTGCATTTCAATTTATGGCATGTTGAGTTGAATAGTAACTTTCTATAACTAGGTTTACTTCCAACGGAATATAAAAAGTCTATCTATCTATAATCTATATATCTGCACACACACAAAAACAGTGATATATAGTAATCAGGAACTGGATCACCCAAAAGGAAGCAGCATGCATAAACAGCCTAACATTAAAAAAAGTCTTGCACATTTTACTTACTTGCCGTGCAAGACGTCGAGTACCAAGTGCTCGTGCAACAAGAGGCCAAAGCTCCTCTCCGATCAATTCCCACGCCTGATCCTCGAAGGCCGTCACAGGGAGAACAAGGATATCCCCTAGTCGCTCCCATCTGCTACAGATGATATCATCAGGATTTTATGGAACAGAATACTAAAGAATAATAATTTTATGCTCATTATCTTGGCATAATAATAACGAAGAAGTATTGTCAGAAAAACCACCTTGAGGGCAGCTGGTCTATAAGTTCTGCTGGGAGACCATGATGATTCAACAAAGAGGCTACAGCTTCCTTCATCACTTTGAAAGGAGAACTTGGAGTTTTCTTGACTTTGACAAATTCATCCACAATCTTGGTTGAACCACATGCTATTATAAGATTTAGAGCAGCAGAACTGGATATATCTTTCAACAATGTTTGCCACAAAGATGGCTTCAATGATTGAAGATCAGTTAGTGGTTCAAATTTATCCGCTAAGGCCCGTTCATCTTCTAGCACACTGCAGAACTTTTCAGTGACAGGAAGACAAATATGCATGCCATCCTCCTGGGAATAAACCTTCCTTTCAAGATCTAACCAACCAAATTTTTTGACTATGTCCTTTCCCAATTTTGCATATTGCTTTTCAATCTGAAGAACACAAGGGGTAGCCACCGCTGAGCCCCTACTAGTTATCCTTGATTCTTCAAACTCGAAATCTAGGTTAGCACATTCATTAACTTTTTGTTCAGTCCTGCTTTGGGAAAATAGAAGGGCAGCGTTCTTCTGCTCCAATTGAATATCTGCGAGCTTCTCTCCTACTTCTGTAGGTTCAGTATGGTCACATAAGGACATCAATTGAACCAAGTTAATCTGCATTGGTTCACTGAACTTTGTCCCAAATGCATAACAAGATGCCCCACCACCAATTATTACCAGATCATTACCAACCATGTTTATTGTGCTACGAACAAATAGTCCTTCTTCAATAGATTTTACTGTTATAGTCTTCCAAGACTCAGACTGAAGATCAAGTAAGAACAACTCCTGATGTTCAACGATGGGGCATCCCCCCAAAATGCCAAGATAATTAGAATAGATAAACATCAAGTGCGAGAACCTAGCATTTGGTGATTGTCCATTTGGCCTTAGCTTACTCCGCAGGCCAGTTTGAATGTTAAAACTGTGAAGGTCCCAAAGAGCTTTCTCTCCATTGTTTCCACCAAAAATATATAACTTAGCCCCCTTTGCAGCCATCGAGTGTGAATGACGTGGACCAGGCTGGTCTCCATGAGATTCAATCTCTGACCACTCCGAGGTGTCTGTGTCAAGAACGTAAAGCGATGATAAAACTTCATCATCATGAATTCCACCATATACATATATCTTTGAACCAACAACAGCAGCCGCATGCCGATGCCTGTGGAATGTCAACATGAATTAAAGCCCAATAATCAAGGAAATGAGGTGCAGGGTGCCCTTTAAGATGGAACTAAGATCCTTAGCTGGTGCAATTAGCTTGATAACGAAAAAACAGGAGCAACACAAGAGGATTTTTCTTGAGCAGAAAATAAAGTAGATGCAAAAATTATAATCTGAATAGAAAGAGCATTAGGGTAATCACTTTTCTTACCCTAGAGTTGCAAAAGCAAACATATACTAAGACGTATGGCCCATACAGGGTCACAATTGATACGTTGAGGTGAACATACTAAAGCAAAATGATCAATGATATGGCTAATCCTATCAAACTGAATAGCTATAAAAGATTGTAATAATTAAACCCACTACCTCGGAGGGAAGAAACTGCCAGAACATTGCAAAAGCTTCCACTCTTTCTTTGCTATATTGAATACCCAAACTTCATTCAATATATTCGTCGGGTCAGCCCTACCTCCAATCACATACATGAAATCTCCTACAAGGGAAGAAGTGTGACCTAATCTCGGAGATGGTGCCCCTGATGTGGCTATTATCTCCAAAACTCCAGATTCTGTATCAAGAAGCAGTAGATCATTTCTACGAGCATGTCTTCCAATTCCTCCAAAGCCACCAAAAATGATAATTTTCTTTTGATTTAGAGTACATGCAGAATGACCCCACAAGAACAGTCTCTCAACAGGTTCACCAACTACCTTAATGATGGATAGATCAATCCCAAAACCTTCCCGTGATCCTGTCAATGATTTAAAGATTTAAATCCTGTCACATTAAGGGATTGCAGTCCTGCAATCAGACATTTATTAGTTTGTAACAGTACTACCTTCCATGTATAGCAATTCACCAGAAACGTTTAGAAGTCTAATCCAGTATTTGAATGCATAAAAGGAATAGCATCGGTTTCAGATTATGCATATCAGCCTGTGTGTAATAGTTGTAAGTAAAAATCCCAACCTATTATGCATTGCCAATATATGCTTATCGTCCCGACATCCAATGCTCACAGCAATTGTATGCACATAGGTGCAAAAAGCTTTTGTAGTGAATAAGTAAGCCACATACATGCGTGCAGCTGTTTAAGTATGTATTAGAATATAAGTTGCCCCGATAATTTTCCATAAATACGCATCTAATTAAGTCATAGAACCGAGACTTGGAATCACGTGTCAGGCATTGAAAAGTACTTGTGCTAATAGAAATCTGAGCGCTGAGAGATAATTATGACACTCATGACACTATGGATCTTGGTCTGTACTTCCGTTGGCTCACACATACAAGAAGTTGAACAAAAACTAGTACCACACAATCCAAATGCAAAAACATGAGTAGCTGCGAGGTATTCTGTCATCTATTAAAAATCAAAATACCCAGGAAGGAGAAAAAAAAAAAATCATTTACCTGCTTTTATTATCTACAAAAAGATTAAGCACATAGATTCATATGCGCAGATACTAGACACTATCCTCCCATATAGGATACAAATAACAATAGTCAGTCTACTGCAACTGGAAGGAAAGCAAATATTTCCAGTTTGCATATGCAAAAACAGTTCAAACGTTGAGCAATGAATCAACATCAACATATCAAACTTAGCAACTTATGAGTAACAATTACCATTATCGCTATGCTCATATTTGCTTTCGAACCCCAACTCTCCTTCCAGGACCTCCACCTCGTTCTCCATTGAACTTCCCAAAGTTTCAAACTTTTTAGTCTGAACACACGTTTCTTCACCTTTTCTTGTCGTTTCACCGTTCACCCGAATCTCATGTCCCGAAAATCCATTGTCTATCAGCTTATTGAAAAAAAGATCAGTTCTTTTCCTGTTAGCTTCCATTTTCTCATTAGCAACCTGAACAAGATACTCCACGTACTCTGGAGACACCATAAGCTTGTGCATGTCTCCCAGCGGCACTTCCAATCGTATCGAGCACCTAATAGCAATGATCACTCTCTTGCTCACACTTGTAATGCCACTCTCTCTGAAACCACAAGAAATGGCCAGAGAAACCAAAGACTGAGCCGCCTCTA
>JACFYI010001699.1:353468-380707 GCA_014898755.1 Handroanthus guayacan
TCATGTCAATGGATTAGAACATATATGACAAAAGAACCATCTTCATTTGCAATAAAGCTCACAATGCACAACAAATATCAACATAATAACATATTTATGAGCTTTGGAATGGAACAACACATGAGACATGGATGAGACATGGAATCAAGAACAAGAGAAGGAAATCCATAAGTCTTACTTAATCAAATTTTATCTTGACAAGGTATTAGGTGTTCCAAACTTTGAGTTAATCACCTAAATGACAACCAAAACATATGTTAACTCTCACATAACCATATCATAATTACTTAATCTATCATGCTAGCACTAAACTTACCAAGGTTGGAGTGAGATGCCCTCTAAGTTTTCCCTCTTCACTACAAGAAAATATGCTTTTTACTATAAATATTTTTACTTCACTAGAAATAATGTGGTAAAAAGAGATTATATGCTACGATTTTCATATTGTAGTATAAGTTGCCAAAAGGTGTAGTAAAAACAAATATTAAATACTATGCTCCCCTTTAGCATAGTAAAAGATGTGCTTATTTGTTACAATTTTAATGTGAGGCAAATAAAGTATATATTTACTACTATTTTTCACATATCGTGGCAAATGTTGATACATTTGCCACATTTTTCTTTAGTGAAGTAAAAAGTATGACTTTTTTTTTTCTCAAACTTAATTGGCAAATACAGAATAAGATTCAAAATAAGAAATAAAAAATAAAGAAAAAGATTTTAAAACTAAGCTAAAATTTTAATAATAAATTAAAATATTAAAATCCAAACCAAAATAATTTCATTTAGAAACGATGTTAGTATTTTAATAATAAATTAAAAACTAAAGTAAAAATTAGTATTTTTTTTTTCTCTCCCCAACCCCATTCTCCACTCCCATTTTCCCTATTTTCCCTTTTCAATTCTCCATGCCCAAACAAATTTTGTAACGAATTTTTTTGTCATAAGTAACTAAAAATAATATATATTTTTAGGACTGTATGTCGTCATTCTCATACTAGGAGTTATTATCTAATATTTCATATTTAAAGTCATTTGTGTAATGTACATTTTACATTTGATAAATATATAACTAAGTATCGAGCTGATAAATAATTATGTTTTGCATATTATGTAATTATTTGTAGAGCTTTAAGTGGAATGAAATAAAATTTTAGGATTATTCATTAAAAAGATGACGACCATATGTTAAATTTTGCAATTGACTATACTTAAGTAGAAATATTTAAGTAGAAATATTTAAGTAAGCAAATTTAAATATTCACCCTATCATTTTTCACTCACTAAATGTGTGTAAGCTCCAGTCCTTTGGTAAGTTTGCAAAGATGCAACACAATATATACTAATATTCACTGTACACTCGATGTATGTGCATAAAATAATTAATATAAATTTTATATATATTCAAATATAATATATGTTTGATTTGTGTGTATTTAATTGTTAGGATATGATCAATATATTTACTATAAGTATACATATAATTTAATATGAATAGAAAAATTAGTAACTTAATAACTTTTTATAATTTAAGAAGTATTTTAGGTATGATACATGAAAATATACTACTAAGATAATCACCTTTTGTCCTTACTTTTTATATGTAGTATAGATGTCTGTATATACATGTTAATATAATTTGATAGAAATAATTATTAATAAATAAAAATCAGATAATCAATATAAGGAAAAGAAATGAAAATTCTCATAATAAAATGAATGGTAGAAAATGATGAACAATGCAACTAAAGGTAAAGTTTTGTCATTCTCCTTAAAGATGAGCATTCCAATCAACTAAAACCATTTGATCTCGGAATTGCCAACAAATTGGTAAATTTTGCAGAATTTTTGGACTTACCAAGTACTTGTAATTTGTGCCTCTATGACATGAAAACGTAGGTGAATCCACATCATTTTTCGTACATTTCATTCTTAGTGTTATGATTAATATTGTTAGTATTTGTACTAATCTAGAATTTTTGCATCACAAAATAAATAGATTGCCCTTTTTCATATATCTTTATTCATATTAAAGATCAACATATTAATCTGTACTTTTTAATAAAATATGAGGTTTTATTTGGTACGACTTCAAGTATTTTTCCTAAAATATTCTTTATTTTCTTTTTTATATTTTCTTCTAATAGTGTAAAACTACTACATATTCACTACATCACATCCCATAAGGGCCACAACCTGCTGATACATATTTAAATATCTTCTACATATATTAATAAAATCAATAATGTTGTTTTTATGTTGAATAATTTACCATATTAAGTTTTAAATAATTTTATTAATAGATATATTTTAAATAATTCAAAAATAAAAGTGATCAATGATTTTTTTTTTTAATTTAAAATTATGGTCAAAATATTTTAACTTTACACATAATACTATAAGTTTATATATGAATATTACGTTTGAAAATAAAGATTATTAAATGCACATGCATCGAGTGTGTACCAATACCTATTATATATAAAGCATGAACACCTTAAAATAGTTATTTTGATATGTTTTTGAGTGAATAGACAACAATAACCCTATATTTAAAGATAATTCCAAAATAATTGTAGAAAATAAGGGTAAAATACTTTCCTTTAACTTTGATTTTTTATTTTCATTTTCTTTTCCATTTTTTGCAATTATAATTTTTTTTTTCTTTCTAGCATTATTTTCTGAGTCATTGTTCTACATAATAAATTTAAGAAAACATTTTATTATTAAAAATAAATAAGTATTTTTTTTATTTTTATAAATAAAAAACTTAAGCATATGCATTGAGTGTGCATGGTTGCTAGCATGAATAGGAGTCCTAACTTAATTAGAATAGGATTCTTGGAGACTCCTAATACATATCAAAATAGGAATAAAATTTAGAATTATCTAAGAATTTCTCAAACCAACAGTTAAATAGATTTTTTTAATTTAGTAGCAACTTCAAAATTTTGAAAATTCACAATTTTATGATAATTGACTATATTGAAACCAAATACTCCATTCAAATAAGTGTAAAAGAATATTTTCTTTTAAAAATATAGGAATAGGATACAGTTGAAACAAGAAAGAATCAAATTGGACTCCCAATATCAAAAACAAGATCTCCTAAGAAAACGCACCGAGGAGTATATGCGTGCTGTTTATCTATTAAAGAAAAAAGATTTTATTGTTCAGATTGTTGCCGCTATGCATAATGATCAAACTTCAAGAACTATTCTCCAAACAAACTCCCCCATTTTTCGACAACATATATATTCTATAAAAGAGTCCCAGTGATGTTTCTGACTCTCTGGGAGAAGTGGCTGAACTCGTTCTTCCGCCACTTTTATTCACTTTGGAATGAACAAATATGGAAATCCCATTGTTACTACAAAGGCCTCTGAGTTGCAGAACACTGTCGAGTGATCAGAGATCCCAGTTCAAGATCAAGCCGTTTATTGGATTCTCGCCTAATGGGAACCCACAAGTAATAACACCTTTCTTAGCATGAACTTGAGTGTCTTGCTGTGCATTGTCTCTGTTCGGTTTTGTCTTCGTTCGAATAGTATATTAATGTCAATCATGGGTTTTAATGGTGGATTAGACAATTGTGGGAGATCGGTGTTTGCAACTTGGATCACGTCGATTTTGTTTATGTTTCTGGTTTTGGTAGTCTGATTTTTAAATAATGTACTTCTTGATGTATTTATCTCGTTGTCTGATTTTGAATCTTTTTTTTCTGAAATTTTTGCAAGGTGGGACCAGTAGTCTGTTACCCCTCTTCGCATGAACGTGTCTGAAGGTGTTTGTGATGTGGTTCAAATTGGTTTTCATTTATATTTTCTCGTTCTTGTTGCTCGAATCTGAATGTGTTGCCTTAAAAAAGTGTCTCGAAGTGTGCTAGTGTTGATAAGTTGTTGTTGAGCTAGTTAAATGATTTGAGTGTATTTTACTGGGCAATTGCTCGCCTGATGGTGACAACATTTTTTTTTTCCCTAAATTGATGTTGGATGCGTTGCGTAAACAAAGGCCGGATTGGGCAGCATTTCTTATATTTTGGAACCTTTATGCAGTCTTTCGGCTTGAAAATGCATCATGCAGCAGCCAAAGTTGCATATCGAATTACTGCAAGTGCAGGTTGGTTGCTTTGATTAACAGGTGATAAATAATCTTTTCAATGGTAGAAACCCATACTTATATTATTTGTATATTTATGTCACGCAGACTTTTCAAGAAGAAGGCGGCAAAGAGAAATTTCGAAGCCGAGGTCCAAAGATTCAAGGGATTCCATGGCAAGAACGCAGGTTCCTAAAAGCTCCCGGAGAAGGGATCAAAGAAACAATGAGAAAAAGCAAGGTAAAGGTACTTCACCGACCAAGGAGTTTAGGGGTTCTAATATGAAAGAACTTGAAAGAAAAGCTGAACGTGACGTGGAGGAAGAAAGTGATGATAAAAGCAATGGTATTGGTCTAGAGATCGGATCAATGAGTGAATCCTTATTTGACCATAAAACGAGTCAATTTGAGAAAAATGGACGATTTTTTGAAGTTGATGAGCAAGGAATGGAGTCAAAAGCTGCCGAAAGAATCGCCAAGAATGAGGTTGGGGGTTCTAATATGAAAGAACTTGAAAGAAAAGCTGAACATGACGTGGAGGAAGAAAGTGACGATAAAAGCAATGGTATTGGTCTAGAGATCAGATCAATGAGTGAATCCGTATTTGACGATAAAATTATTCAATTTGAGAAAAATGGACAATTTTTTGAAGTTGATGAGCAAGGAATAGAGTCAAAAGCTGCCGAAAGAATCAGCAAGAATGAGGTTTATGTGCTGCTGGATGCTGTAAAGTATGAAGAACCTGGATGGAGTGAAAACATCAATAGTGGTAAGTTGCAAAAGGTGACAGCAGATGAAGATGTTCATGTTTCAGTGTATGGTTCTCATAAAGAGATATTAGACAAGCTTGCTGAGGATAATTTCAGGGAAGGGAACAAATTGTTTTGTTACCCTGAGGTGGTAAAACCTGATCAAAATATAGAGATATTTTTCAACAGAAGTCTCTCCACTTTGAAAAATGCACAGGATGTTATAATCATGGGAGCCTTTAATGACTGGGAGTGGAAATCATTTGCTGTGACGTTGAACAAGAGCTATACGAGATGGGATTGGTGGTCTTGCCACATTCATGTTCCTAAGGAAGCATACAAAATTGATTTTGTGTTTTATAATGGGAAAGATCTCTATGATAACAATAACATGCAGGATTTCTGCATAAATGTTCAGGGTGGAATGGATGCGTCCGATTTTGAAAATTTCTTGCTTGAAGAAAAACGCAAGGAAGAGGAGGAACTTATGAGACAGAAAGCTGAAATGGAAAGACGAGCAGAAGAACAAAGGCTTATAGAAGCAGAAAGAGCAGCAAGTGAAGCTGACAGGGCTCAGGCCAGAGAAGAAACTGCTGAGAGAAGAGGGATGCTGCAAGAGTTGATGAAAAAGGCGGTAACATCAGTTCATAATGTCTGGTACATAGAGCCTAGTGAATTCGAAGGAAATGGCATCATCCGGTTATACTATAACAGAAGCTTTGGACCACTTATTCATGCCAATGACGTATGGATTCACGGAGGGCATAATGGTTGGAAAGGTGGGTTGTCCATTATTTCGAAGCTCAGCAAATCTGAGGACAAAGGTGGAGACTGGTGGTATGCTGATGGTGAGTGTGTTTATCACTTTCGGCACTATTTGCAATGGTTTTGTTGTGATTGTGTCGAATTTGAGGTAATGCCCTGAGGTTTGAAAATTCTTGTGCTAATCACTTCTCTACTTAGTTTTTTAACCTTCTTATTCAATTTATTTCTGGAACCATCAGATTAGCTTGCTGGCTTTCGTAATTGAGTGGTTAATGGCTGTTGGCAAGTTTAAGTGCAACAAATTGAAATTTCAAATGTTTAATGAACATCCAGGCATGATAGCAATCTAAGATGTCAACATGCGTTTAGTAAAATTGAAAAAGATATTTTCATGCCATGTGGCATCAATGTTATGTCCCTTATGAACGAATGTCGATTTCATTTTCATGATTTACTCCTTTGCTGTTATCTAGAGTATTTTTTTTCAGCTGGCTCAGTCCTCGTTGGATATTAGGCGCCAAGACATGTTATTATAATGGAAATCTTGATTCTGATTATATCATGTTTCAGGTGATGAAAATTATGGCAAAAGTGAACATTCATGCCAGCTTTCATAAGTCTATACATATGCAACTTCTATTTTGTTACGTAATGGGCAATTTGAAGGGCAACATAACTTTACATTCTTATTTAGGTTTTTTTAAATGTTTGTTGGAGAAGGTTTACGGTTTGCATCATGGTCAAAGTTTCAACATAATCCAGTGAAGTTATATGTTGCATGCTAATAATTTTTAATAATTTTCCCTTCAAGATTTTTTAGTGCATTTTATGTATCTCTTTGTATTCTGCCTTCAACAAGTTGCCCATAATATTTATCCAGGCAATGTTTGGTGCCTGCAGTTGTTATACCCGACGAAGCCCTTGTTGTGGACTGGGTTTTTGCTAATGGTCCACCAGAGCAAGCAAATATTTATGACAACAATAAATCACAAGATTTTCATGCCATTGTTCCAAATTCCATGCCTGATGAGTTGTATTGGGCCGAGTATGAACAGAAAATATATAGAGGACTCCAGACAGCAAGGCGGTTGAGAGAAGAAGCAAAGCTAGCTAAGGTCAGTTTTCTGGATACAATATAACGAATGAACACTTTTGAAATCGTGTTATACTTTACATGTCAATTGGCCCATCAAATACAGATACTTCTGATTCTCACTATCCTCCTATATATGTATTTCATTCATGTTTTGATTTTCCATGTACAGGCAGAGAAAACTGCACAAATGAAAGCGGAAATAAAGGAAAGAACTTTGAAAACATTTTTGTTGTCTCAAAAGCATATAGTTTATACTGATCCTCTTAATGTGCAAGCTGGAAGCACAGTCACTTTATTTTATAATCCTGCCAACACTGTCCTAGATGGAAAATCTGAAGTCTGGTTGAGATGTTCATTCAATCAATGGAGCCATCACTTTGGAAAATTGCCACCTCAAAAAATGATCCCTGCTGAAAATGGTTCTCATCGTAAAGCAACCGGTGAGATTGAGCTCTGTAATAATATTGTTGATTCTTTTGCTAATCATGCTTTTCAAATCACACTTTTTTCTACAATGTGTTCAGTTGTGGAATCTGGACTTCAAAACAAATAATAACTTACAATTTCTATACAAGAAACTCTACTTGTATTTTGGGTAAATTGTGTGTTTTACCCTTGTGATATGCCTAATTGGCAAATAACCCCATATGAATAAAATTTAGCTGATTACACCCCTATGTTTTCCCCACAAAAAAAAAAAAAAAGCCAGAAGAAAAATGCAATTGACCATTGAATTCAAGAGGTGCTTTATACATGCTCACTTTGCAAGTTCTATTGTGAATTGACCTTTGAAATATCATTTTTATCCTTCCTTCTTAAGTTATTTTCACTCTCAACAATCAAGATTTCAAGTTAGATGACAATTTAGGGCGATTGAGTGCTTTCAATTGAGATTTAAATTTGAAATTATCAAAATTCTAGGGTTTAGCAAATAGGATGGTTCGAACAAAGTGAGAGGAACTAAAAAATGGTTACGTCCACAATCGTATTTGAATTTATTTTACGTTGGGATAAGTTCATCTGAATTTAGCTGTCAATCACAATTTTTTTTGAAAATACAGAGGTGGAATCACCTAGATTTTTTTCAGGGGAGGATTTTTGCCAATTAGGCATGTCACAGGGTTAGTAAATGCAATTCACCACTTGTATTTTTCAGTCTGGGACTCTGAAAAGATTCTGTGTTAAAAATATTATGTGTTAATTGTTTATGGTGGCTGGTCGATGTTCTTTATGGATTTTGTTTCGTATACATTTCGTTTATGGAAGTTGTTTAATTCTCTATGTGTGTGACATCTCCTTTTCCTTCCTTTCCTCGTCTTCCATCTTTAACAGTTAATGTACCATTGGACACATATATGATGGACTTCGTGTTCTCTGAGAGAGAAGATGGTGGAATTTTCGATGACAGGAATGGTGTGGACTACCACATACCTGTATTTGGGGGCGTTGAGAAGGAGCCCTCGATGCACATTGTCCATGTAGCAGTTGAAATGGCACCTATTGCAAAGGTAATCATCAGCAACTTGATACATCTGTCTTACAATAATTCTTATTGTCTATGAAAGTGTTTTTCACCCATGCAAATGCTTTCCACCCAGTATCAATTTTCCATCAGATTCCATTTTGATCATTCTCTGCTTGCTGCCTTTGTTTCATTACTCTTTGTTTTCCTAAGATACCTTATAGATTCAGAATATTAAACTGACGTCCAATATGTGAGTCAATCTTTATTTGTGGACCACCAAATGCTGTTTGTTTTGTGAGTGTCCTTTTCTTAAAGTGCGAAAAGACTTCATTTTTCATCTTGTCTACCATGATACTGTACAAACGATTACAAGTTATTATAGTTGAATAATTTATTTATTCTATTCTTGCAGGTGGGGGGCCTTGGTGACGTTGTCACTGGTCTTTCTCGAGCTGTTCAGGACATGAACCATAATGTTGACATTATCCTTCCAAAATATGACTGTATTAATCTAACCAATGTAAGCTTTAATGTTTTTGCCTAGGCAAAGTATCCTCATATTCTTGTTTTTGAATTCAAGATTGAGCCATATATCCCGCTTGAGTTATGCTTTGATGTATTTTAAGAAACTTTGTGTATTCTTCAAAACCAATTCATGCAAGGATAGAGATCAGCGTACTGTTTACATCTCCCAAAGTTCATAGTTTTTACTTAGAATTGCATAATTATTAAAAGCATGAAAATTAGTAATGAGCTCTTATGAAATATTATTAGATAACTATTTCTCTTTGTTCCTTTACATTTATTTAACTTCTTCTTAATACAAACTTCATATGCCATGGAATAGGTGAGGAATTTGCAGTTTCATAAGAGCTATTCATGGGCTGGGACTGAAATTAAAGTTTGGTCTGGTAAGGTGGAAGGCCTTAATGTCTACTTTTTGGAGCCTCAGAATGGGTAAGCTCCACTGTCACGCTTCTATATATGCCTTAGAATTCGGATCTTTTACAATTTGAATTTTTCCCTGAATATATTGCATAATACGTCCCTCATTCCTAATATTCGAGTTTTTATACCTGCCCTCGTTCTGATAAGTTATCACATATGTTTCTCTTACAGATTATTTTGGGTCGGTTGCATTTATGGACATGGTAATGATGGGGACAGATTTGGTTTCTTCTCCCATGCCGCTCTTGAGTTTCTTGTGCAAAGTGGACTGGATCCAGTAAGCTTGAACTCATATAAAGATTTCTGTATGTCCATGCATCAATCATTATAGTCATTGTTGCAACTAAGGTTTCTGAATTCTTGATTTTTCATTTTACAGGATATAATTCATTGTCATGATTGGTGTACTGCTCCAGTTTCGTGGTTATTTAAGGAACATTACATGCATCATGGCCTCAGTAAAGCCCGTGTTGTTTTCACCATACACAACCTTGAATTTGGAGCAGACTTCATTGGAAAAGCCATGGCATTTTCAGACAAGGTTACAACTGTAAGTTCCTGCAGGACCCTCTAACAAAACACTTTCACGTGGGACTTGATTAGTTCCCTTTGGTGATCGAACAATCATAGCAAGTAGAAACAGAGAATACCAAGTTGTATCTAATTCTTCTTGCATCGTTAAACTGCTTATCATTCCTGTAGGTATCACCCACGTACTCACAGGAAGTTTCTGGAAATCCTATTGTTGCCCCTCACGGTAGTAAGTTTCACGGTATTCTAAATGGAATCAACCCCGATATATGGGATCCATATAATGATGAGTTTATTCCTGTAAGTACATTTGTTTATTGTTCCTGTGTTTTATTCTATCCAAGTTATATGTATACAATATGGGAGTGTTTGGTGAAGAGTGTTTTGCTGCAAATAAAAGACCACATTCAGCAAATTCCCAAGATTCGTTTCCCTGTCTAATGCAAATGCCACACATGCCTTTACAGCTATCGTATACTTCGGAAAATGTTGTTGAAGGCAAAAGAGCTGCCAAAGAAGCTTTGCAGCAACGACTTGGGCTTAAAAGGGCCGATCTGCCATTGGTTGGAATCATTACTCGCTTGACTCACCAGAAAGGAATCGACCTCATCAAACATGCCATCTGGCGCACCCTTGAATGCAATGGACAAGTTTGTCTGATTTCTCTATTAATTCTACTCTTGCGAACTGTCATGTTAGAAAAATATCATATAGTTTCCAACTGATCAAGGACTTTTGAATAGGTTGTCCTTTTGGGTACAGCTCCTGATCCTCGGATCCAGAATGATTTTGTTAATTTGGCAAATCAACTGCGTTCTTCACATAATGATCGTGCACGCCTATGTCTGACATATGACGAGCCTCTCTCGCACTTGGTATTTCTCATGGAATAGAGCTTTTATCCAAGTGTTTTCATAGAATGCGTGCGCATTAAACTTTAGTTCACTTTTAACAAATGATACATCGATGTTATGCAGATATATGCTGGTTCAGATTTCATTCTGGTGCCTTCAATATTTGAACCATGTGGACTAACTCAGCTCACAGCAATGAGATACGGTTCAATCCCTGTTGTTCGTAAAACTGGCGGTGAGTAAATCTGTGCCTGTTACTTGGTTTCACATCTGCATAAAACTATGCTCAACGAGAGAGTTTTATGTAGCCTTGTCGCAGAAATGTTTTTGTTCTTCGAATACCTTAGGGCTGTGCTAAGGTGTGAAGCTGTGTGCTAATACACTCCTTTCTTACCTAGGCGTACGTAGCTTGATAGGTTAATTACCAAAGACTTCCTAAGGTGTAGACTGTTTATAGAAAACTCTATTTTTCGAAATTATGAACCCCTCTTTGACGTTTTATAGATTTTTAACATTCGTTAGTTGCTACTATAGAAATCTTGACAGACCTGCTTTAACTAGAGACTTTATTTGCAAACATCATGTTATTGATTATTTACAAATTTTCCATTTAGGTCTCTATGATACTGTTTTTGACGTTGACCATGATGAAGAACGAGCAAAAGCACTTGGCGTCGAAACAAATGGATTCAATTTTAATGGAGCAGATGCTGGTGGTGTTGATTACGGCCTCAAGAGGTAACGAGTCTTGGAAGACGTATAAAATTTTCGGACTTTCTTACATTTTCTTGGGACTATAATTAGTTAAAGGCTGTATTTGTCTGATCACAAACTGAAAAATTGTTTAATGTTAGAGCAATATCTGCTTGGTACGATGAAAGGGAGTGGTTCAATTTGTTATGCAAACGCGTTATGGATCAAGATTGGTCTTGGAATCGGCCCGCGCTTGATTATTTGGAGCTCTACCGTGCTGCTTGTAAATGAGAAGTGAGCAAGAAACAGTTTTGTACGGGATTAGTTTCTAGTTCTAGATTTATTATTACTATAAAAAATTCAAAATAATTCCTCATTTCTTATCTATCCAGTTGTACACATTTGATGATGTTTAATAGAATTATATTTGGAGAGAAATTAGTGTTGGGCATATTCACAAATTAGGGGAAGTAGTGAGGCTCAGAAAGAAATTAAATTGGGTCCTCAAGATTGGGGCCAACAGGTGGAAACAGACCTTGGATTCGAGCCCGATTGTGAAACCTGTTGAGCCAGAGAGTCATGGCCCACAGAGAGGCCTAAGTTTATGGGCCATTCTACAAGAATGCGGCCCAAAATAGTTGTAACCCATCAATTCAGCTCCCGTAAATCAGGACGGGGAGCCCGTTGGGTTGTATTTTGAGGACCCATTTTCACATTTTTTTATTATTTAAAAATCTGAAATCAATTGTTTACCTTGATTACTATTTGCAGCACAGGTTTTTTTAAATGTAGTGTATTAAGACTTTTTTTTTACCCTTTTCATAAAAATTTTACCACACAAAAACTCTTTCTCTATAAAAAATTCTCTCTACGCTCGTCTTTCTTCTATATAAATAAAACATAAAACTATACTTGAATTTAAACGGATAATCAAAACATAATATGAATCAATCAAAGCATGAAAACAGTGAAAGATAAAACATTAAACAATAAATAAATTAGTCATAAATGTTTTGTAGACAACACAGTTTTATTTACATTTTAATTTATATAAATTAACATGTAAAGAATTATATTACTTGACTATCCATTTAATTTCTTCTTAAAAAAAACAAAAACCATTTTGAATAAGCATGATAAGATCAAGGGCAAATAATATTACGCAGTCCCAAAGCTTTTACTTTAGTTGCACTTTAAATAATGATGTTCAATTTTCGACTTTATCATTCTTAATATTTTAATTTCGTTTTATTATAATTCTTGAGCTCGTTTTTGATTACTTTTTTTATTGGAAATAAGCATGTGTTACACAGTGACATTTTATTGGGGTAAAACAGTCAATTCAGTGGCTCTTTAATAGGATTTACCATGGTTGATACTAATTTATAGGGGTGGCAACGGGGTGGGTTTGGCAGGACCCGGGACCCGCTCCGCTCCACCCCGAACCCGGGACAAACATGGTCTACCAAGTCCAACCCGGTAGACCCGTTTCATAATTCTCAAAATATTCAAAAAAAAAAATCTTTAAAAAATCATAAAACTTATTGAATATGATAAAATAACTTATTAAATAACATATTTGATTATTGAAAAACTTATTTTTGCATAATTTGGCTTTTAAAAAAATTATAAATCATAAATATATATGTTATTTTTATAAATATTGAATGCATAAATTATTAATTAATACAAAACAATCACTTTTATCCAAAGCAATGTATATTTTATTTATAAATTATGTATATAACATATATATTTTTAATAGAAAACTTAAAATATATACATATTTTTCATATATAATATATATTAATACTACAACGGGGTGAGTCCGGGGTAGGTCCGGGTTTGAAACTTGAAAACCCGGATCTGCCCCAGGACCCATTTATAATTTAAAAACTCGCCCCTTTGGGGACGGGTCCGGGTAGGACCCGAACCCATTGCCATCCCTACTAATTTGTAACTCTTTATAGTTTAGTTATTATCCTATATTGAGTAGCAAGCCAGCCTGGTTTCAAGGAACATCCCCCACTATTTCTTTTATTACTAATATTAACTCCTCCCTACATGATTAATTAACACGAGATAATGAAATTTTAATAATATCATTAACATTGCATTTCTCTAAAGAAACTGTACTTTAGAAAGTGGTATTTATGTCCTTAATTTAGAAGCTATAGATGAATAAGGGCTACCAAACACTTAATTAGACATATAAATGTAATATATACTATTTTAATAATATTCAAGAATAAATAAGGGCTACCAAACTCAAGATTAATTTATATGTTTCTACAAGTTAATAGGATTACAAATTAACATGACAAATTTAATATGACATACGAAAGAACACCTCAGATAATAGGTGTTACACTTTAGTGCCCAATGTTCATTAATGTAGAAAATCTACGATAGAAACTCATACCAAAAGTACAATCTCCAAATACTCAAAGGAGTTTTGAGCAGCTCGTCCATAATGTTGATTAATTTAGGTGGTGTTTTGAATAAATTATGTAAAAGTATAATCACTTAATTTTGTCGAACGTGGGAAAAATTAGATAATAATAAAAAATACTTAGTGTTTGGAAACCATCAAATAATTTATTGTAAGTCAACAAAAAGTTATAGTATTTGGAATTATAATCACTTATTTTTTTATAGAAATAGCTTACAGCACCTCATAAGAAGTTCCAAGATTGTTTATGAAATTATAAATTATTATTAATTATTTTTAGAGAACTTAAAGTGAAGTATAATTTTTAAAAATAACTTTTAGCTACTTATAATCACATTAGTGCTTTCGATAATTAATTCGAAAATGCTATCTTAGAAAATCTACAATAAAAACTTAGAGCAGAAGCACAATCTTTAAATACCCAAAAGAATTTTGAGAAGTCAATATTTTTCCCAAGTAATTACGAACTACAACCTAAGGTTTCTCCACTTCCTTGCTTTTACGCAGCGGCATATCTTTGGATCTTCGATCTTCTTTTTTCCTCTTTCGAGGCAGATCTTCTATTTTCTTTACTTATGCAAAAATATAATGACCTCGAAATATTAAAAGGAAATCTCTTGCCAACCTGGCACGTGATCACCGCCATTAAAACCCCACATCATGAAGGTCAATCAAGTCAAAACTAATACTGACCGTACGATGATCACAGACGAATATGCCTACATAAATATTAAATAAAGAAAAAGATTTTATGGTTCAGAATGTAGCGCCCATACATAAAGATCAGAACTTCAAGAACTATTCTTAAACAAACTCGCCTCTGTTTTCGATAATATTGTTTATATAAAATACATATATGTTCCTGGATTAACTAAAGAAGGTGCACATAAAGAAAAAGTTCAGAGGATGTTTCTCGAGTGAATCCCTGGTGAGGAGTGGAAACTGAATTCATCCTTTTATTACATTAATTTACCTAGGAAATATACAAATATGGAGGCTCCTTTGCCACTACAAAGGCCTTTGAGTTGCAGAACATTGTCGAGTGAGAGAGCCCAGTTGAAGATCAAGCCGTTTCTCGGATTCTTGCCTCATGGAACCACACAAGTAATACACATGAACTTGTTGTCTTCGTCTGCGTGGTTGTTTGGGTTCGGTTGTGTCTTCATTGGAACAGTGTCGTTAATTGCAGTCATGGGTAATGGGTTTAGATGGTGGATCAATGAATTGTTCAAGAATGGTGTTTGTAACTCGGGTGACGTTGATTTTCTGTTTTTTCGTTTTGGTAGACTGATTTTTAAATCTTGTTGAATTTCTATTGTGTTTTCCCTTCCGGTTGTATGCTGTTGTGATGTTTTATTTTCTGAAGTTATTGCAACATGGGATCAGTAGTCTTTTATTTTCGTTATATTAATTTTGATCGGTTGTTGTTTGAGCTAGTCAAATGATTTTGAGTATAATTTACTGGTTACTCAGCTCATTGTGGACATCTTTTCTTTTGTATGTATTTCAATATCTTGATTAATGTTGGATGTGTTATGTGGGCAACTTTTATTATATTTGAGAACCTTTATTGCAGTCTTTGGGCTGGAAAATGGATCATGTGGCAGGCAGAGTTACATATCGAATTACTGCGAGTGCGGGTTCGTTGCTTTGATTAATAGGTAAACAATTATTTCAATAACGGAAACCCAATTATTTGTATATTTATGTCATGTAGAATTTTCAAGAAAGCGGCAAAGGAAATTTTCTACTGCGAGGCCTAAAGATTCTCCATCAAGGGGATTTATGCCAAGAACGCAGGTTCCTACAAGCACCCAGAGAAGGGATCGAAAGAAAAATGAAACAAAGGAAGGTTCAGGTACTTCACCAATCGAGGAATCAGGGGGTTCTAATATTAAGACACCCGAATCAAAAACTGAATCTGATGAGGGAGATATATCCAACTTAAATATAGTAGCAGAAGTCGAGGAGGAAAGTGATGACGAAAGTAATGGTATTGATATAGAGATCAGATCAACGGGTGAATCCTTATTTGATGATAAAACGAGTCCATTTGAGAAAAATGGGCGATTTTTTGAAGTTGATGAGCACGGAAGGGAGTCAAAAGATGCAGAGAGAATCACCAAGAATGAGGTTAATGTGCCTCTGGATTCTGTAAAGTATGGAGAGCCTATACTGAGTAATGATGAGTTGCAAAAGGTGACAGCAACAGGAGATGTTGATGCTTCTGTATATGGAAGAGGTATCGAAGATGAACAGATACATAAAAGTAGCGAAGATCTAAGGCCTGAGAACTTTGAGAAAGAGGAGTCCACAGCAGAAGTGGTGAGCTTTGAAGACGGACGGAATACATCAGATAAAACAGATTCTATATTAGAGAAAATCGAAACTATTTCAGAAAGCATTGAAGCTGTTCATGATTCCTACAGGAGTCTTTTTGTGAAGCCAGAGGCAGTTGATGGCGGTATTACTTCAACCAGTGAGAATAAAAGGAATGAAGATGATTTTCTAAAGCTAAAATTGGAAAGGGAAGAAATTGCTCGTAAAGAGGCATTAGACAGGCTTGCTGAGGATAATTTCAGGAAAGGGAACAAATTGTTTTATTACCCTGAGCTGGTAAAACCTGATCAAGATATAGAGATCTTTTTGAACAGAAGTTTCTCCACTTTGAAAAATGAACCGGACGTTGTAATAATGGGAGCCTTTAATGACTGGAAGTGGAAATCATTTAACATAAAGTTGAGCAAGAGCCAACTCACTGGGGATTGGTGGTCTTGCCAGATTCATGTTCCTAAGGAAGCATACAAAATAGATTTTGTATTCAATAATGGGAAAGACGTTTATGAAAACAATGACATGCAAGATTTCTGCATAACTGTGGAGGGTGGAATGGATGTTTTTGATTTTGAAAATTTCTTGCTTGAAGAAAAACGCAAGGAACAGGAGGAACTTATGAGACAGAAAGCCGAAAGGGAAAGACAAGAAGAAGAACAAAGGCGTATAGAAGCAGAAAGAGCGGCAAGTGAAGCTGATAGGGCTCAGGCCAGAGAGGAAACTGCAAAAAGAAGGGAGATGCTGCAAGAGTTGATTAAAAAGGCAGTCACATCAGTTGATAATGTCTGGTACATAGAACCTAGTGAATTTGCAGGAAATGACGTGGTCAGGTTATACTATAACAGGAGCTCAGGACCACTTGCTCACGCTAAGGACATATGGCTTCATGGAGGCCATAATGGTTGGAAAGATGGGCTGTCCATTGTTTCGACGCTCATCAAATCCGAGAACAAAGCTGGAGACTGGTGGTATGCTGATGGTGAGTTTGGTTATGATTTATCTCTCACTTTGAGTGCTATATGGAATGTTTCCAGTTTGTTGTGATTTTGTATCCTAAAAGGAAAAAAACAAAAAAAAAAAAAAAAAAGGAAGAGAAAAAGAAAGTTTTCTTGGATTTTAAGTTAATAAGTTGAGGTCTGGAAAACTGTGGTGTACTCGTTTTTAAATTTTAATGGCTGGGGCTAGTCAAATTGGGCCTGATATTCTGGTGCTAACGACTTCTCTACTTGGTTTTTTAACTTTCTGCTTCAATTCATTTCTGGAACTACCAAATTACTTTTCTGGCCTTCATAATTGGGTGGTTATTGATCTTTTGGTAAGTTCAAGTGCAACGAGTTGAAATTTTAGATATTTGATGAACACCTAGGTCTGCTAAAGATTTAAGATGTCAATTTGTATTTAGTAAAATTGGAAACAATAATTCCCATGTGAACTCATGTGAACTTCATTTCATGCATTACTGCTCTGCTGTTGCATAGAGTCTTCTTTTTCATTAGGTTCCGTCCACATGGGATATCAGATGCAAAGGCATGTAATTAGTTAATGGACCTTTTGATTCTGATCATGTAGCTTTTGACGTAATGGAAATTTTGGAAAAGAGCACATTCATGTCATTTGTCATGAGTCTGATAAGCAACTTCTATTTTGTTATGTAATGGGCAATTTCAAGTACAACTTCTTTTAACTTTACATTCTTATTTATGTTTTAGTGTTAGAAAGAGAAGTCTCATGATCCAAATTTGAACATATTCCAATACTTTATATCTGGCATGCTAATAATTTGTTCTTCAAGATTGTCTCGCCTTGAGTATTTTTTGTGCATTTTATTTATCTCTTTCTATTAAGCCTCGTGCTAGTTAGCTATAATATTTATCCAGGCAACTTCTGGTGCCTGCAGTTATTATACCTGATCAAGCGTTTGTTCTGGACTGGGTTTTTGCTGACGGTGCACCCCAGCAAGCAATTATTTATGACAACAATAATCTCCAAGATTTTCATGCCATTGTTCCAAAATCCATTCCTGATGAACTGTATTGGGTTGAGGAAGAACAAAGAATATATAGAAGACTCCAGACAGAGAGGCGGTTAAGAGAAGAAGCAATACGAGCTAAGGTCAGTTTTCGGGAAGCACCATAAGGAATGAACACATTTGAAATCGTGTTATACTTTAAATGCTTTAATCTCTAAATATAAAGATTGCTTCATAGAAGTTTTAAAACTTGTTCTATTGGGCCATCAAGCGAAGATATCTTCTGATTCTCACTGTACTCCCGAATATGGGTTTTGTTCATCTTCTGATTTTCCATGTACAGGCCGAGAAAACAGCGCGACTGAAAGCGGAAACAAAGGAAAGAACTTTGAAAACTTTTTTGTTGTCTCAAAAGCATATAGTCTATACTGATCCCCTTGATGTCCGAGCTGGAAGCACAGTCACTTTATTTTATAATCCTGCCAACACTGTCCTAAATGGAAAATCTGAAGTCTGGTTGAGATGTTCATTCAATCGCTGGACGCATCGCTTTGGACCATTGCCACCTCAAAAAATGATTCCTGCTGAAAATGGTTCTCATCTTAAAGCAACTGGTGAGACTGAAATCTGTATTAATATTGTATTTGGTGACGCTTCTTTTGTCGACAATGTGAAGTTGTGGAATGTAGAATTCAACACAAATACTCATAACAAGAATTTCTGATATGAAGCTTTGCTTGTAATTTTCACTTCTAAAAACCCCTCCACTCTGTCTTCCCCATAATTACATGTATATAAGATTGTAGTTTTAAATGTGTATAGCAAGATTACGTTCACACTATGGTTTTACACTCAGACAAAAGGTAGTGTTTTATTTGTTAGTTGGTTGTGGCGGCTAGTGTGCCTTAAAAGTCATATCAATGAATCTGCGATGTTATATATGGATTTAGTGGGGTGTATTCATTCTGTTTTTTGGAAGTTCTTTAATTCTTTACGTGAGTGACATCTCCTTTACCCTAATTCCCTTGCCTTCCCGTCTTTTGCAGTCAAAGTTCCATTGGATGCATATATGATGGATTTTGTGTTCTCTGAAAGGGAAGATGGTGGAATTTTTGACAATAAGAAGGGAACAGACTACCACATACCTGTATTTGGGGGGGTTGTGAAGGAGCCACCAATGCACATTGTGCATATAGCAGTTGAAATGGCGCCTATTGCAAAGGTAATCATAGGTAATCTTTAGAAATCTTTCTTACAATTATATTCTTTTGTCTCTTATTGCTTTTGAAGTGCCGCTCACCAATACAAATGCTTTCCAACAAAAATAATATTTCCATCACATTCCATTTTGATATTCTGCTTATTGCTTTTTTTTGCTTTTTTAATTGCTGTTTGTTCTGTGGGCATCCTTCTCTCGACGTCCAAATAGACTTATTCTCCATCTTTTCATTAAGCAAAGGAACATAACTGCACTGGTTATGGTATTAGGTTTGTGTTTTAGTTTTGGGAAATTCTTGTTTAGTTTGCTCTTTCTACTCATAAATTCGTTAAATTTGCTGATTGAATTTTTCTTGCCTAAGGAGCAAATGATTACAAGTGATCATAGTTGTATTTATTTATTCTATTCTTGCAGGTGGGGGGTCTTGGTGATGTTGTGACTAGTCTTTCTCGAGCTGTTCAGGACATGAACCACAATGTGGACATTATCCTTCCGAAATATGACTGTATGAATCTCAGCAATGTAAGTTCTAATATTTTTTCCTGGGCAAAGTATCCTTATATCTCTTACTTTTTGTTTGAATTCAAGTTTGAGCTACAACCTACTTGAGTTCTGCTTTGATCTATTCCTGAAAAAATTGTATATTCTTCGAAACCATCCATCTTACAATTTTGAATTCCAAAAAAATTGATATGTTTTACAATTTTGTAACACGTTAAAAGGATGGAAATTAATGCTTTGAAACTAGGGACTGATAAGCTCTTCATTGGGTATAATTTGATAATTTTATCTTTATTTCTTCTGTTACTTTAATTTTAACTTATATTCAATAAAAATTTCACATATCATGGAATAGGTGAAGGATTTTCAGTTTCACAAGAGCTATTCTTGGGGTGGGACTGAAATTAAAGTTTGGTTTGGTAAGGTGGAAAGCCTCAATGTCTACTTTTTGGAGCCTCAGAATGGGTAAGTTCTGCCACCCTTCCATTCATGCCTTAGAATTTGGATTCTTTCTGTTTAAGCTGCTGCTTGTGTTCAGAGTCATAAACCCCAACAGCTCTTTTCCTCCTACTGTTTTTTATTTTGAGTCTTGAGAAGATTCATCCATTTAAGTGCTACAGTTATCAAGTTAACTAGTTGATTCTTCCTACAATCGAACAAACACCAATTGAACCTTATATGAATATGGAGAGTACTAAATAGTCAATCAATTAGCTTAATTTCCATTTTTCTTCATAATATCACAAGGTTGCCAATCCAATCTTATTTTCTGCTTTCGAAAGTCTTTTATGAGTTTATAGGCCACACAGACTACTTTTGCATTCTTTCCCCTGAATAGGTTACATAATACATGACCCTCTTTCCTAATTTCACCATCTTTAGTCTTCTTTTAAATTGGCTCGTTAACCAGTTGCCATTATCAACATTCCTCGAACATGAATTTATTGAATGGATTTATTTCCCAAGTACTTTGCATCTCTTTATATACCTTAAAGGAGTTGTCTCCTTTTGCATTAAAATACATGCTTCTGGAATCTAGTGAGTCTAAACTTGAGGTTTTTATGTTTCCTTTAGCAAATGCAGTGGTTGAAATGCTGTAAAGCAGAAGTAGTAAACCAGATTCAGTGAGCTTATTAGGGTTCACGTACATGGCTCTTTCAAGATTCTCCACTCCTGCAAAACAAGAAATATTCACTAGATCAATTAAAGGATGCAAGTATATGGTTCTTGTTACTTCAAACTCAAGTTACGAAAAAACAAGGAAAATCTCTGCAATTGCATGACTTATATTTGCATTAAATACCTCTGTCAATTAAGGGAGCCCGTGTGAAATTATACTTCAGGATTTAATGTGCATAACCTTGACGATACAAACACATCATCATCTGGGAGTGTTTGTACCTCCCCTTAACATTATTCTGAAGCACCTTCTACTTAAACATCAATGGCCCTACTTCTGATGAGTTGTTATATATGTTTCTCTTACAGATTATTTTGGGTTGGCTGCATTTATGGACGTAATAATGATGGTGAAAGATTTGGTTTCTTTTGCCACGCAGCGCTCGAGTTTCTTCTGCAAAGTGGATTCCATCCAGTACAGCTCTAACAAGGATCAAGTTGCATTTGTCTATTCATGCATCAGCCATTACTGTCGTTGGTTGTTTGAATTTCTGAGAGCGAAAATTTGCTTCGTCTTGTGCCTTCATGTTTATCTTACATTGCCTTCAATTTATATGTGAGCAGCATAAAATATGCAACAACACGGCGCATGTGGCAAGATATTATTTGGCTTGATCTTTAACAACCTTGCCGGTCTTTAACAATTTTTATGCCATATATTTTCCAGCTCTGTGTTGTCATCTCTATTCTGGTTGCAGTTGATATTATTTCTTTTTGACATTTTAACAGAGTTTTTATTCTTTATTTTTGTTTTCTAGGATATAATTCACTGTCACGATTGGTCCAGTGCTCCAGTTTCATGGTTGTTTAAGGAGCAATATATGCATTATGGCCTCAGCAAAGCCCGTGTTGTTTTCACCATACACAACCTCGAATTTGGAGCAGGTTTGATCGGAAAAGCCATGGCATATTCAGATAAGGCCACGACCGTAAGTTCCTGCAGGACTCTCTAACGAAAGATTTCGCCATGAGGCTCAATTGGTTTGGTTCTGCGATTGAGAATTTTTAGCAAGTTGAAACAGAGAATGTGATTTTATCTGATTCTTCTCCCAGCATTAAACTCTGTATGGCTCCTGCAGGTATCACCCACTTACTCACGGGAAGTTGCCGGAAATCCTGTAATTGCTCCTCACCTTTTCAAGTTTCACGGTATTCTAAATGGAATCGACCCAGACATATGGGATCCGTATAACGATAAGTTCATTCCTGTAAGTACATCTCATCCAGATTAAAAAGAATAAAGTACATTTCGTGAACATTCCTACATTTTCTTTTCTAATGTAAATTGGCTTTACAGGTATCGTATACTTCAGAAAATGTTGTTGAAGGCAAGCGAGCTGCCAAAGAAGCTTTGCAGCAACGACTTGGCCTTAAAAGGGCCGATCTGCCATTGGTTGGAATCATTACTCGCTTGACTCACCAGAAAGGAATCCACCTCATCAAACATGCTATCTGGCGCACCCTTGAACGCAATGGACAAGTTTGTCTAATTTCTCTCTTTATTCTACTCTTGCCAAGCCGTCATGTTAGAAAAATATGGTATAGTTTCCAGCTAATCGAGGACTTTTCATAGGTTGTCCTGTTGGGTTCAGCACCTGATCCTCGGATCCAGAACGATTTTGTTAACTTGGCAAATCAATTGCATTCTTCACATAATGATCGTGCACGCCTATGTCTGACATATGATGAGCCTCTCTCGCACTTGGTATTTTCTCACGGAATCGAACTATTCTACCAGTATGTTTATAGATTACATGTGCATTAGTTCACTTTTGGCAAATGATATACCGATGTTGTGCAGATATATGCTGGTTCAGATTTCATTCTGGTGCCTTCAATATTCGAACCATGTGGACTAACTCAACTCACAGCAATGAGATACGGTTCAATCCCTGTTGTTCGCAAAACTGGAGGTGAAAAAAATTTGCTCTTGTTACAAAAATATTTGTCATTTAGAATACTTTAGGGTGTCTTACTAATGTGTGAAACTGTGTACGATACTACGAACAATTCTTTCTCTTTTAAAATTATAAATACCCTTGAAGTTTGTCTGTCTTAAATCTTATAGATTTTAGCAGTCGTTAGTAGTAATTACAGAAATTTTAACTAACCTCCTTTGGCTGAAGGGGTATTTGTAATTTCGAAAAATATTCTGTAAATGGGCCATTGCTTGGTGCTTTTCCAAAGAAATTAAGATCCCTGTAATTATGCCTATTAACCTTTTTGTTTCTAAAATCACTTCCAAGTATCTGTTCACCAATTTCCCCTGCAGGACTCTATGATACTGTTTTTGACGTCGACCATGACAAAGAAAGAGCAGAAGCAAGTGGTCTCGAACCAAATGGATTTAATTTTGATGGGGCAGATGCTGCTGGTGTTGATTATGCTCTCAATAGGTAAGAAGTCTCTCAGTTATACTTTTTTTGAAAAAACGTGTAAGGTCCTAACATTTTATTTTAGAAATAATTACCTCTACATCCCTTGAGATTTGACATAATTACCAAAACATTCCCTAAGGTTTGATCCCCCCACCATTAGTTTAGCTTACTCATGATTACAATTACACCCCCTAAGCTAGTGCATAATCATAATTATACTACCTTATGTAAGGAATCTGTATGTAATGTTTCAAAATTTTCATAGGATGTGTGATAATAATTATCTTTCAGTTGAACTAACAGTAAGGAGTGTAATTATAATGATTCAAACTTTAGGGAGCGTGGCGATAATAATGCCAAACCCTAGGGGTGTTGAGGTAATTATCCCTTTATTTTCATAGCATCTCGTAAGTTCACAAACATAAGATCTTGTCAAGAGCTTATAAGCTAAACAGAACGCCCTCATATTCAAAGGCTTTATTCATATCATCACTAATTGTTTTATGAAAAATTATTTATGTTAGAGCAATATCTGCTTGGTACGACGGAAGAGAGTGGTTCAATTCGCTATGCAAACGAGTCATGGAACAAGATTGGTCTTGGAATCGACCCGCTCTTGATTATTTGGAGCTCTACCATGCTGCTCGAAAATGAAAAGAAATCAAGGAACAGTTTTGTACAGGTTTAGTTTCTAGTTCCAGATTTATTATTACCATATTGAAACAAATTCAAATAATTTATCCTATTTCACCTATCCAGTTGAAATAATATATTATGGAATTGCTTTTAGAATGAAATTAATATTGAGCATTTATTCACAATTTTGCATCAATTTAAAGTTGGTTTTTGCTGAAGAGGATTAATAATCGGGAAAATAACACTTTTCATCCTGTATGTTTGTCACTTTTCGATTTTGGTCCTGCAAGTTTTGAATTTTGAATTTTCGTCCTATAACTTTCCAAAAATTCGCATTTTTGGTCCTGTACTACCGGAATCTCACTTGGCATATCGGAAATCCTATGTGGCACGTCGGAAAAAACACGTGGCAGTAGAAAAAAACACCTGTCAGGCGTGCCACGTGGGATTTCCGGCATGCCAAGTGGGATTCCGGTGGCACAGGACCAAAAATGCGAATTTTTGGAAAGTTATAGGACGAAAATTCAAAATTCAAAACTTACAGGACCAAAATCGAAAAGTGGCAAACATACGGGACGAAAAGTGTTATTAACCCATTAATAATCCTTTGTGATGGGAAATAATGGGCTTGGTGCCAATTATTGTGTGAATAATTCCTGGGGCATAAAATTGTCAATCAAGCCTTGATAACCGCAAAAATTGCTTTAATCTATGAGGGTGTCTATTGAAGTTGAAAACAAAATTGTACTTGAAATGATAGTTTTTCGTGACTAAAAAGAGTCGTAGGGACTAGGGCGGTGGTTGGTTGTGACAACATGGTATCTAGGGTGCATGTTTAGTGGATTTAAGAACCTGTTTGGTTGTATTTTCATTTTTATATATTTTAATATTTGAAGATATGGTTATTTGTTTTAGTTGAAATTGAAATACATTTGAATGAATTGTTAGAAAAGGTTAAGATGGCATTCGTCTAAACTTGTGTAGAACATATTATAAGTTGTTATTACATGTTATAATATGTTTTCGAAATTTATAAGATATTAGATCTTATTTTAGATATATATTGTTAAAGTACTTGGATAAAATAAGGAGCTTATAAGTCACGAGATGCTGGTAATGATAATTTTGCAACTAAAATTGTTAAAACGAAAGGAGTATGTTAAAATTTTAAAAATAAGTCGAGAACTTTTTATTTGTTTTACAAATAGGTTATACAATTTAACATTAATTTTGGGAGCATATAGGCTCTTTTTCTAAAATATTTACTGAATATATTTGAACATCTTACATCCTCTTAATATTGTATAAGATGCTTTAGGTAATTCATAAGCTCATTCAAACACCCACTAAGCATGATGATAATACGGATGAAAACATTTATGAAACTTTAAAATTTTTATGCATAAAAAGACTCTTTTTCTTTTGACAAAAAATGTATTTATGTTTATATTTTAACTTCATAGAATGATAGTGGGTATTCCAATCAAATCAATTTTGTTTTTTTGATTGATATGATAAAAAGGATGTTAGGGTAGGAATGGAAATAATTATTGAAATAACAAGAAGTAACATTATTAATAAAAATGGGTAATAAATAAATGATTCTTCAATTTTTCAATTTTCTTTTTTGTTATTATTGTTGTGGGAGAGAATTGAATTACCAACCTCAGTTCCTTAATGGTTGATGCCACTTCACCTAAGATAAAACAAACCTGGACAGGATTTCTTTTTTCAAATTGTGTTTCATCTCATATTCTATGTTTTTAGATACATGCCATGTATATTGCATTTATTACTAAATATTTTTATAAGGAAATATTTAATACACGTGGCATGTATCTAAAATCATGGAATGGGAGATGAAATACAATTTGAAATAGGAGATCTCGTCCCTCGCCACCCCTCTCAAATTTCATCTCAAAAAGCAGAATAATACATAAATAATGAGGAAATGGCAAAGTTCGGACTATGGTCTATGTGTTACCTAATTTTATGTCATCAACTCACAATCAAACATAACTCATCTTAAACTGTTTGAAAACAAAAAAAAGGAAGATTTGAGAGATGATTTGATGTTCTGAAATTTTGCCCAATTAAGGATTTTCTTACTTGGACAGCACTTACTAAAATGCTATTTATTTATCCTCTTAAACATGTGAGCTAAAATTATTAAAAGAAAAAGAAATATACTTTGTACCAAAAGTGAGCCCATGTTGGAATACTTCAAACATTTCTGTCTGCCCTTTTTATATTATAAATAAAAAAAATTGCCTTTTTATTAACTCTACCACAAAGGAAAATATTACCATTTCAAAGGGCCTTGCTTTCTTTTCCTTTTTTTTTTAAAAAAATAAAAATAAATAAATAAGGAGAATAAGAAAGAATCCGGTTCACATTTTTTTGCAACAGTTTTGTCAAAATGGCTTTAAATCTTGGTATTATTAGTTGTTACTGCATGTTGGGCCCAAAAAGAGACGATCATGTGGGCCTGCACAAATTAATTGCTTTCATAGGCCATGTAAGAAAGGACACTTCCATCACATCTTATGTGGTTTAGTACTCATCTTTCTTGTTTTATTATTGTGCCCACTTTGAATGACTAATATTCTGCACGTAATTCTCGTATATGTAAAATATAATTTAAATATAAATTATTTTTAAAATAAGTAAAATATAAACATACGAAACAAAAAATATATCTATTCAAAAATGTCAATGAAAGAACAATAGTATGGGAATAATTCCAGTTAAAGATAGTAAAAGAGCAATAGTATAATTTTGAAGGGTAAAATTAGAAAATAAAAAATTGATATTCAAATTATTATTTGGACACGAAAAAGTCTTTTATTTTTACAATAGGGCAGATGAGAGCTAATTTTTATTGTGTGCATAATAAACTAGGGGGACTATGATATTGACATTTCTAGTTATAGATTCCATATTTTTCTTTACTCTTCTTTTTCTTTTTTCCCCAGTTTCTGTTTAGAATGGGCACATGGATTGAGCACATAGGTTTTCTTACGTATGTAAATATCTGCTCGATGTGACAAAAACAAAATTGTAATTTTCTGAAGATAAGTCCAACTAAAACTTTTCGTATGGGCATATGTTTTTCCCAAAATCTGTGCCAATAGTATTGTTTAATTTTAATTTACTGAAGGTCATCGCACGCAATTCTTGCGTATAAATATTTGTTCGCAAAATGTTATCTTTGCATATATTTTCTCTATTATGATGAAAGTTAACATATAATAATATATAATCTTTTATTTTATATAATAATAGATTATAACGATTTACAATGTTAAAGTAATGAATAACATCGGAATGTAATAAATAAATTAAAACTAGTACAAAATTTATGGTTTTTTTA
>JACFYI010001699.1:398323-410058 GCA_014898755.1 Handroanthus guayacan
AAAAAAAGAGAAAAGTTTTTATTACGAGTGTGGATATCAAATTTTAATTGTTTTAATTTCCTGTTTTAGAGATACTGTTGAACACATTATTTATATAAGGATATGTTTCATCTTTTTGGAGAAACGTACTAAAAACCCACTAACCCATGTTCATCAATCTTCAGTTTCCTATTCATGTCAAACTTCTAATCAAAACAAAACTTTTTATATCTAAGGCTCCTATGAAAAAGGAATTTACATTCTCCTAAATCATAACCACAACACTTTTTCTATCCATGCCTTCCTAGTTGGTCTCAACTTATAACCATGTATTTCTTTGTGAATTTTCAGGATTGTGTAAATTCTTTTGAATGCAAGGTAGTTGAGTGCCTATGACAGGTACCACTCCGACCCAAACATGGATTAAAGAATGCTTTTTTGTAATAATTTGTAGATCCAAATTTATTCTTCATAATTGAACGAATCAATTCTATAGGAATAAGTTTGTACTTTTTGAGCTCATTAACCCACTAATCCACATTCATATCAAACTCCTAATCTCAACTTTCTTTGTAATTTTTCACTTTAATTAAACTTCCACAATTCTCTTCACATAATATTTTTTTTTTTTTTTTTGGTCCCTTTAAAGTTTAATAGAATAAAAAACATTGTGTTGACATTACTATATTTATTACATTTGAATGTTTTTTATCGCTTTGACATTGTAAATCATATAATCTATTATTATATAAAATATTTCATGATCAAAATATTTTTGCACCTGGAAACTGCTGCTTGCGATATTAAACTTGGTGGGATAATTAGATTGAGGGCATGGGGCATGAAAGGGTCATCGAGTCCAAATCCAACATGCGTGACCCAGATAAGACCGGATATTTTGACCGAGACTTGCTAGAGTTTCAGGACTTGTTGCAACTTGCAATTGGGGCGTGGTCCGTGGTTGAGTACCCAATTTGTGATTTTGGAGCTTTGTATATGGACAGTCATCTATTTTGTTGAATGAAAGTTTTCTACGATTTACATTAAAAATACTTATCAAATAATTACCTAATTTGCTCATACATTGACATAATCCCAAATTCAGTCCCAGGGATTAGATAATAAAATAGTAGGATCTCTGACTTAATAATAAAACTAATAGTAATTAATTACATTATCTGAAATTGCAGGGTAAAGACTTTTTGATAAACCACTCTTCCGCCGTTTTTTGTGTTATTTATGGCCTTTAGATAAGGAATCGTTGGAGTCACCGTCTTTTGGATGAGATGACACTACTTCCTCCTTTTCATAGAAAATGTATCAGTTCAAATTTCACTGGCAACATGTGGGTCTTTGTCTATTACATAATGGTATTTATTTACTGCATGGTAGTTTATAGAATTTATTTGTGTTCAATTTGTGTATTTAATTTTTGAAATATATTCATGTAATGATATTGATGTAATAATCTAATGCAATCGTTTTTTCCTTTGAAAAAGAAAATTAGGAATCACTGGGCCGATAAGCTCTTAGGCCCATTTTATTTATGAATTTTATTTAGTCCTGTTAATTATTTAAATGGCATGATTGGTACATCATATTTTATTATATATTAGCATGTGTCCAGTGCGATGCACCGTAGACAAATCAATTATTAATATATATTATGATCATATTTACCTTACCTTAAGTGATTGTGAAATAAATAATACTTTTAAGTATTTTAAGAATAAATATTTATTGTTCAATAATATAAAATAAAAATTTTATTTTGGGATAATTAAATTTTGAAGATACTTGTATAATTTAAATAAGATATATAGCATTTCGAATTGTTGAGTCTAAAACTATAAATTATACAAATATTTTTAAATTGATTAGAATTTTAAAATAGAGAGTAAGTTATTTATATGAAATAAGATTTTAAATTACATATGCTGTAAAATAAAGATAAGTAATTTTAAATAACAATATTTTTCATATTTATTAATATCTTGTGAAAATTTTCAAAAAACCTTTTAGTAAAACTAAAAATGTAGATATATCTAAAAATTCACTCACTAAAAGTCACTTATTATGTTTGAAATCAGTATAGATTAGTAATTTTACTTATCATAATTTATACAAATTATTAAATGTTTGAAAAATTTCATGTTTAAAGATTACAAGATATCAAATTCAACTTTAACTAAACAATACCAAAATAGTTTAGATGATTTTTTGCATAATATCTTTTTTGGCAAAAAGAGAAAGCAAAAAGCTTAAATCTTTCTGAATTTCAATAAATCTAAATAAATATATAAATGGGTTAAATTTATATAAAAATTATAAAATATATTTAAATCCAACCATTAAATAAATGAAATAGAAAATTTGTTTTCCTGGGCTCAGTAAGCAGTGCCTTTGACCCTAGCAAGGGCAAATTGTGGTTGGACAAATGTGGTTTGTACCACATCCTAGTCCTAAAGTTGGAGCGGATTCGGATCCCGACTGGTACTCAGAGGATGCTCCATCATAGGAGGATGAAAAATAAAAGGAAAAAAAAAAATTTCCGTTAGCATATAAAAGTATACTAAATGTAGATGATATACTTAAAAATTAACTCATGTATTAGAAAATATAATAGTTGACTTTTTTCAACAATTTAAATTTTTAAATAAATAGTTAATTCTTTCGTGTTTAAAATTAGCAAATATCTATATTCAAACTTCAATCTAATAATACAAAAGAATGAAAATAGAAACTTATTTTTGAATATTGTATATTTATCTACATAACCATTCGCAAATAAGTTAATAACGGAAAGTAAAAATCCATTCGCATATCCAACAACTATATAAATTAGACAAAGTATTGGATAATTCATTGGAAATAAACATTACTTAGGCCTTCTTCTAATTGTATACTTATATACCGTGTAATCATCCTTTCTCATGGTTTTTCTTTTGTGTGTGTGTGTATTTTTTTTTTTTTAAATGTTAGTATTTTCTTATTCTATTTCCTTTAACACAATTGTCTATGTGAAAAAAAGTAATAGTGATATGATAACTTGTTAGAATTCAAATTTCTAGGATTATCTAGAAAATTATCAAATCAACAAGAAATCAACATTTTCTAGCTTAATGATATAACTCAAAATTTAGAGAATTCAGAATTTCATCAAAATTGATCTAATGTAGTCATACACTTCATTTCAAATATATGTTAACTATATAGTGTACATCCATTGCATATTGATGTGGGTGAATTCCGGACCTGCTGAGTTGAAATCAACATCAGCAAAAAGAATCAACCTGGTAAAGCATTATAGGGTCTACCTGCAAGATGGAACGCACGTTAGGCTGGCGAAGAGTGTCTTTCGCTAATACCTTCCGAAACTTAAGTCAGTATATTGATTAAGACGGGGTCGAATAGGGGAAGACAAAGTTTGGTGGTTGAAATGTTTTATGTGTCATTAAGGACTATCATAAATGAACTTGATATTTATAGAGGTCATGGCCAAGAACTGGGCTTGATGAAAGCCCTCTTTTGCCCCCAACTTTTGCATGGGTTGAATCTCTAAATAAAATGATAGCATGGTCTGATCAATCATTTGTTTGACGGAACTCCTTTGCAGGCTACAACTGCAACTCGCCGCCGACCAGCCCACAGTGGATTAGACCTGCCATAGATGATGGAATTTAATGATGGAGTTCATTTAACACTTGTCAGGGTAAGTTGCATTCCCTAACTTGGCCATAAATACTTGACAGTGACATTTCTTGACTTCAAGATCGACTGGAACAGTCGATAAGAAGCCCACTTGCCAAACCTCTATGCAGTGAGGTCGAATCGACCAAATAGATCGAGCATAAGATATCGGAGAGGTGGAGGCGGTGGCCTAGCTTCCTTTAGTTGATCGACCTCACGTGGGGTCGGGTCGAGTAACACCCAAAGCTGAAAGGGGGTCTTCCTTGATTTTAAGTGGCCCAAGTACTGACCACGAAGCTCTAACGAAAAACATCGAGCTGACACGTGGAGGTCGAATTCTATGCCACATCACATATATAAAACAATAATAAGACTAAAAATCAAAAGAGATACTAACAATTATCTATACCTATATTATTAACTATTAATTAATTGTTAGAAAGAAAAATAGAGTGAATATTTTTCATTAAATTAGTAAACAAATATTCGCTTCACACCACAAGATTGAATATGAATACAAGTCGTTTTAGGTGAAGAAAGCTCATTTTAGATATTATCAATTTCAAATCCGATTTCATGTACTGATAAAATACCTAATTCTGTTTCTTTGTCAAATTGCCCTTCATATATAAACCCCCTTTCGTCTTTCGCTCATTGAATTTCTTTTCTTAGTTTTGACACTCTTCTTTAGACGTATTGTTCCAAAAAAAAAATTCAATCATAACAGGAGCCCATATAGTTTTTCGTATTTTCTGGCTTATTTGGTAAGTTTTGTACCAACCCGTTTGCTTGAATCTGCGTTTGAATTCTTCTCTATACGCATGCATAGATAAAACATATGATGTTGATTCATGTGCTTCTGTTTTGATTGTTCGTTAGTGTTATTATTGGTGGTTATATTTTGTGAAATAAGTGCATTTGCTTCTGACGTTGTTTCGATGCCTGAAATTTGCAGGGAGGAATAGAAGTTCCAATCTTTCCATGGCGAAGAGTTCTTTCAAGCTTGATCACTCTTTCGGTATTTTGTCAGTTTATTCAAATATATTGCATGTAATACTGAGGCATGATTTATGATCGAATAGTAAATTTATTTGTGGTGACTCAATGTTCTCATTGAGTGCAAGTAGTTTGGATTTGCTATAATTGTCAGATTTTTAAACAATACACAGTTTATTTGGAAATTTTAGCATTTCTTTTAAGCCTCATGAGCAAGCTTGGTTTCTTTATCTTAGCGTCTCCTTATTATTCATCCTATACTGATTGTTTTGTTTATCATAACTGCAGAGGAAAGACAGAAAGAATCTGCTCGCGTCAGGGAGAATTTTCCTGATAGAGTTCCAGTAATATATATGTCTCATTATGGATACTAAAGGAAGAAATTCTCTCTTCATTGAAGCTAATCTTTCTGTTGATTTTTTTTTCTTTTTTTCCTTTTCCGGGGGCACCCTTTTTAGGTCGTTATTGAGAAGGCACAAAAAAGTGAAGTTCCTGCCATTGATAAAAAGAAGTAAGTTGCTGCAAACCAACTGTGGGTTCAAGTGCACTTGTAATCTAATCAATCTTTTCTTTGATATATATAACTCTGTGAAACTTGATATGCATAGTCAGTGTGTACTTGAGTCACGGTTTATACTGAAAATATTTAGGAACATAAAGTTTATATATGTAGTTGATTGACAATTCTGAAGGTTGGGCTTCTCTTTTTCTATGTTCCAAAACAGGATTAGTTTCTTATTTGTGTACTTGTATGCAGTTTTCTTCAGTTTCATTCTCAGCTGTAGTTTGTAAGGCCAGTTCTTCATGGCGTGATAACTAGAAAAGTATTTGGTGACATTTTTTGTGTGCTGTGATATTCTCAGCAGTGAGTGCCATGGAGTAAATTTGAGCCGGAGAACGTCTATTATTAAGCTTTAATGATACTTTTTGGACTAGTACATCAGAGATTTTACCTTCTTTGGGCTTAATTATTTTTCATGTGGATAACAGTTTGTGATTGGTCCAGAGTTAATATGTGTACTCGTAAGTTGCAAAGAAGCTGAATGAATCGCTTGGCACTTGTTATAAACATATGTCTTTCTTTCCTATTTATAGCATCGAAAGAGTAAACGCATGGTTTGTCCTTGGGCATGATGAAGCTTTTAACCATGAAATCATGAATTATATGCCTAATGGATAATGTTTTGTTAGATGTTTGGGTGGATGAAGTATGAATGTTAGACGGTATAAGAATGCAGCAGCATTATTGTTCTTTCTTTGATTTACAGATACCTTGTTCCAGCTGTTGTGACTGTGGGACAGCTTGTTTATGTGGTCCGTAAAAGGATCAAGCTGGGCGCTGAGAAAGCTATCTTCATCTTTGTGAACGACACGCTTCCACCGACCAGTGAGTGGGATCCTTACGTTGAATTGACACATAAACATATCCAATTCTCTTATAACGTGCTTTATATTGGCACAGGTGCACTTATGTCTGCAATTTATGATGAACACAAAGATGAAGATGGATTTCTCTACATGACTTACAGTGGTGAGAACACATTCGGTTTTTCCTCAGGGCAATGACAGTTTATATCTGTGAATAGCATTTTTAAGTTTATATTTCTCTTCCGTCCATTACTTATGCCTGTCAAGCTCGCATAACATTTAGGGGACCACTTCAGTTTCTGTTAAGTGGAATTGTTTCTCGAGAAACTTACATGCTCATTGTCCCTTGTGGAATGCAATCTCTGTTGATATTATTTCGATTTCTCATTCTAGTCTGCGTACTGATTATAAGTATGATAAACCTATCTTCGACTAACTAATGCAAAAATCTATTGAGGGGCAGAGAAAATAAGTCATCTTTGATAATAGAATTTTCCATCAATCATCATACATTATATTTTCCCCGAGATAGATCTCTGTTCACGTCGAAGACGTTTTCTTTTGGCATTTACTTTTTATCCACTTAATTCCCATTGACGTACCGTTCTTGACCTTTTGTGCACCTGCCAGTGCCACTGCCTTGGCCTTACCCAATCCAGCCGAGGCGGCTGGCTTCTTATCACCTCCACCATCTTTGTTGCTTTTAGTGTCCTCATTTGGAATAGCACCAAAGCCTCCCTCACCCCATTGATCTGCCCAGCTCGGCCCATCAGTCGCCATTGTTGATTGCCCACCTACACATAGATTCAGAGATAGAGAGATGTAATACGGTTCGGATATTCTATTCCACAATGTGATCATCTCCTATTACATTTTATATATAGATGACGAGTATGATAAATATTTCCTTATAAAAACACTTGATTATGGATGCATTACCCTTGGTATGTGTCCATCCACACAATGGCATAAGACATGAAATACGTTTTAGAATAGATATAGCTTAAAATTAGGATAATTAAGCCACAAAACACACACACACACATAGAGAGAGAGAGAGAGTACCTTGTTAAGTTGATAGTGGGGAGTGGTTAGGTTTAGATCTAATGAAGAAACAGAGGACTCTTAAGGAGGAGTTTAAGGGAAGATATTAGGGGTGTGTTTGTGATCTATAGCGTGGGATTAAGAAAGAAAGAAATCATGTGGATAGGCTGTCATTTTAACTAATCCCCTTTAAGAAATAATTGCCAACTCACAGGTTACCGTCACTCTAAGCAATGTTTTGTTGGTTCAGCATACCTTGTCTGTTGATTTGTTCTTTTCCATAGCTATAAGCTAATGGTCATCCACCTTTCTCTGTCCTCTTTGTTTTCTGTCAAATTTAATCTAATTTAAGTGAATTTTATTTTATTTTTTATTTTGTATATTTTTTGGTCTTTAAAAAGTTTATGCCTGTCTCAGCTTTTGGTTGCTCAGCACTTTTATTTAATTTGCTGAACTGCATTTAAGCTAGTGATAATTACCTCTACCCGTTGAAATTTGGCATAATTACCAAAACACTTTCTAAAATTTAGATAATTATCATTAAACCCCCTGTTATTAGTTCAACTGAGGTATAACAACAATTATATCCTTGAGCTAATATATAATTATAATTACACACTCTAAGCTGATGCAAAATTATAATTATATTTTTTTGTCCAGTGGATCTATTTGTAATATTTCAAAATTTTTAGAAAATATAATTATAATTATCTATTAGCTAAATTAACTGTAGGGATCATAATGATAATTATTTAAACCTTTGAGGTTGTTTTGATAAAAATGCTAAGCTTGAGAATTGTTGAGGTAATTATCCCTTTAAACCATGATTCCTGATTCCTTCCTACAATAAGATATTTAGCTAGATTACTTTTTGGTTATATTAAGGGACAATACAACGTTACATTCTTTGATTTTCGAGGAAAAGACTTTGATTTATTAGCAAGTTACTCTCAGTCTCAGTTTAGCCTTTGCTCCTTTTGCCCTTTTCCTTTCAACATCTTTATTGGGACAAAAGTAGCTACCTAGGGGTTTGCTAATTAAGAATACGATTAGCAATAAGATAATCAGGAAACAAGGACATTTAGAAAAGAAGGATTAGTTTCATTCCCAAGATAGCAAATAATAATGATAATTATTAGCAATAAATGCATCTCTTGCAAACATTTTCAGGTGGCTGTTTTGACTAAACAGGGCAGCATTTTTTTTCGCTAATTTAGACAATAAAATATTTGACGGTACTTGTATAGCTTTACAATTAAATATATATACTAAAAATTTAAGAAATTTGTTTTTAATATCTCAAGTATTATATTAGATTTCTATAGGGTTCAATCGCAATATTATAAAGGCTTCATAAGTGTTCTGTTAGCTGATCAATGGTAGGAGCGTTGTTCTTGAATAACATGAAAGGGAGTGTTCTAATAATTAGGCCTAACTTTCGATGATATCAAGGTAATTATCCCTTGTTTTAATAATTATAAAATCACCTACTGTGTACTGAGAAAATAATCCATCCTCCCTGGATTAAAGTACTCTCTAAGCATCAAACCATTTGAATCATTGGGAAATTTGTAGGAATGCAAAATGCTGCTTGAGGTGCTTGTACAAAACTATTGTACAAACTATAGTTTAACTAAATCTTTTCTTTCAGAAATTTGTTTTCCAATACGATCATCAGCAAACATCAAACCCGTGAAAATCAAATATCAATTGATGAAGTACTTCATCAAAATCAGTTGAAAGCACAAATTCGTTCACTTTGTTCTCCTCGTGGACTTGGTCTTTTTCATTTTCCTATTCTTCTCATCAAAACTGCTCCAATTGTACCCACTCGGAATCGCAAACGGATCCTCCGCCGGCTGCCTGCCGTCGCCACTACCACCACCACTCTGTTGGTGGCGGCTCCTGCTGCCACCCCTCAGCCACGACGAGGAGAAGGAAAAGTAGCCGTTATCACTACCACTTGTGCTCTCTTCTTCGCTGCCTCTGCCGTTGGCAAATTGCCTTGGACTTGACAATGGAGTGTAGAACTTTTCAAGTGGCGGCAGCTCAACAAATTTTGTGAATGTTATTACCACTCTCACTGTAGGAACCACAGGGATCGCTACCTGATTCAAATAATAAAAATATCTCGTAAATCAAAATTGATTTAATTAAATATTCAAAATATTCCACGTCATCATATTTTACTTTAGTTTTAAATTAATGTTAAAGGGAATAACTCGATAATGGGCGTACATGTAATTAAATTAAAATTGGGCTTTTGGGACCCACGTGAGACCCAATGAGATGCTTCCACGTCATATCGACAGGCCTTATTAAAGCAAAGGGCGTTATTTATGCATGAAAAGAATGAATTAAAAGCAAGGCAAATTACAATCAAACTAAAGCTTTCTCTGAATAAGGAAATACGGGGGACCCACGGAAAGTACTATGTTTTCGATTTTGACCTCACCTTTACGGGAAATGTCCCGGGCGGAAACGTCGTCGTCAGAAGCTCCCGCATGCGTCTGACGGCCTTAACTTTATTCGCCAAGATATCCAGTAACGGCAGTAACTCCTCCGTCTTTAATGGAAAGTGTTCCGTTAGCCAGACCATCGGCCGCAAACTCTTGGCGTACTCCTTTTCCTTCGTCGGCGGCGGCATCACCAATCTATCGCCGCCGTATGGTGGCGTAGCCCTCCTCCTCGAATCAACTGGAATTATATCTACACTCTTCCGTGACACCGACACGAACTCCCGGTCCTCCCTCACGAAACTGCTGTGACGTCGTTGCCTGTCGTTAGATACACTGAATCTCGGATTCTCCGCCACGATGAAACTGTCGTCGGAGTCTTCATCGATCTCCAATGGCAAGACGCATGTTGGCGAGAATGGATCCTCTCTGCTTTCTGCGGCGTTCACTTTACGTGAACGGAAAGTAAACGTGACGTTGTGCATTTCGTAAACTCTAGCTTTCCATTCTCCCACGTTTTCGATTTTCTCTTGCCTTCTCCAATTTGTACGGCCGACTAATTCGGCTTTGGTGACGTCCATTCCGGGACGATAAACGCTGGTTTGATTACAAAAATTTGAAATGTCAGAGTCAGATAAGGGATTTCCAGCATTCTCAAATGCGTCGTAAATTTTTTTCTCGTCGTGGTTGAGGATGAGGAGAGAGCCCGGGGATATATCCATATCATCAATATTATTGTAATTGAAGTCGTTTAGGAAAAGAAAGCTCTGGTTGGCCCGTTGGATTTTAAGGCCGTCGTAGCCGGCCAATGAAGTATCGGCTCGTAGGTTTCCGTCGCGCTTCCAGATTTTGTACGTGTCGGAGGGAGCAATTTTCCCAACGAATGGCACAATAGAGCTCTCAAAATGGAAGGAGATTTCCATGTAGAAATCGCGCATTCGACGGAGAGCGGCGACTAGGCGAGGGAGGCGTCGCCGCCACTTTGACCAGGCGGCGAGATGGTGGTGCTGGACGAGGGGGGATACTATCTCCGGGCAGCGGCGTAGCAGGGCTTCCTGCAGTGGGTTCCACCCGGCGGCGTTCTGAAGAGATATGTTGGCTCCGGCAGCGGCGAGTGCGCGAGCCGCGACAGCGTCACTAAGGCGGACGGCGAGGTGTAATGGAGTTTCTCTTAGGCGGTTATCACGTCCGTCGAGGGCGGCCGAGATTTGTTCGGCTAGCCGTTCTTGAGCGAGAGACTCCGATTCAGTTTGAATTCGTGTAGGGTCCGGCGGCTTTGGAATCGAGCTGAGAAGTTTGTTCAGAGCGTTGTGATCGCCTATGGCAACGGCGTAGTGGACTGGGCTGTCGGCATAATCTTGAGGGCGAATGACGGCCGCCGCCGCCGTCGAGGACGAAGCCGGGGAAGTCGTAGACGACTTGGACATTTCGATGTCTGCGCCGCCGTTGTCGTGTTTTTTGAATTATGCCCTCTTATTTTTCCCCTGTTGCAAGCTTCCTTTGCGTGAAATCTTGTTGTGCCTTGCTTTTGCTTCAACTCATGGGTTAAAGGGAGAATTTGGAAATGGAATGTAAAATGGACGGAACTTCAGAACAGGAAGGGGTAAATTTTCTGTCTCGGTTTTATCTTATTATCTTTTTCCGCGCTTTAATTTTTTTACCGCGACCCGTTCATGAGTTTTACTTATTTTACCTTATGATTGCCGATTAAGTGGAATTAGAGCTAGCAAAATGCCAAGTATCTATTTGTATCTCTTTAATTTCATATTTTCAAAGGAACAAGTTGTCCTTTCTCATCTAAATAGTTGGATTTTTCCTTTCAAAGTACCATTTTACCCTTCCATTCTTAATCACTCTACTTTACAACGAACATGCATACACAAATAATTTTTTAAAAAAATGGAGTAAAATAGAAATTAATATATTGTATGTAAATCAATACTGAATAGTATAACCAGATAGTATCTGTGAACAACAGAAGGGATTAAAGCTCATCTGGAACTCGAGAATATTAAATGCGTGTGAAAAATGAGAAGGCTTGATAAGGATGGGAATGTCGTGAGAGATGGTGAAAGGTTGGGGGGTAAATTGGTCTTTTCATGAAAACCTGGCGCAGATTCTGTAGCTGCTGTTGAATGGGTCCAATCGGGCACGACTTTTGGTGAATCTTTATTGTGCGGATGCAGGGAAAGGGCAGGGGGG